>JARQOC010000002.1:154608067-154766806 GCA_033576535.1 Allobates femoralis | reverse complement strand
GTGCAGGATGGGTCAAGAGAAGATTTCTTTAATAATGGAGTAATGATAGAATGTTTGAAGAAGGAGGGGAAGATGCCAGAAGAGAGGGAAAGGTTGAAGACTTTGGTTAGGTGAGTGGTGAAGACCGGAGAGAGAGAGACTGCAGTAGGTGTGAGGGGATGGGGTCAGCAGTGCATGTGGTGGGACGAGAGGAAGAGAGGAGCCTGAAGACTTCTTCTTCTGTGACTTGGTCAAATAGGGAGAGTGAGACGGTGAAAATGTGAAGAAGAGTGGGAGTAGCAGCACTCGAAGGCTGGGAGCTGATTTCCTGGCGGATGTTGTCTATTTTCTCCATAAAGTAAGAGGCCAGATCATCAGCACAGAGGTCAGTGATAGGGGCCTGCACTCCAGGACTGAGGAGAGAGAGAAAGGTGTCAAAGAGTTTTTTTGGATTGTAGGATAGTGAGGAGATCAGGGTGGTGAAGTAGGTCTGTTTGGCGAGGTGAATGGCGGAGTTGTAGGTTTTTATCATCAACAATTACAGAAGTAAACACTTGAAATAGATCACACTGTTTGTAATGTCTCTATATAATATATGCATTTCACTTTATGTATTGAGTTACTGAAAAAAATTGACTTTTTGATGATATTCTAATTTATTGAGATATACCTGTACAGTCATTTAGCTTACACTGTTTACAATGAAAAGATGTATCTAATAGGCCCCATTAAATTTATTTATTTTTGTTCAAAGCCTGTCAAACAATCAAGAATATTTATTTTCTTTTTATTATTATAAATTATAATAAGTCAATTTTAGTGGCCTTCAATAATATAAAAATGTAAATCTATTTATATAGATAATTATCCCAACACTACAATAATATCTTTTATCAATTAAATATGATTCATTGAATTTTAGCACAAAATAATTATTCAATATATCAAATGTCTCTGCTAGTGATCAATGATTATGTTTCACTTCCAAAAGAAAATATGATACTTCTAGCCTTGAAACTTCAGCTATTATGGACCACTACAGCAGGGGAAAATAGAAAAAGTTGAAGAGCTGACAGATAATGGGTTGCGATATAAATGGCCCAACAGCTTAACAAGAATTTTATCAGAGTGGAACAGTCTTTTTCATGCTCGATTTGTCTTGTAATCAAATCGCCCTGAAGGAAACACGATGCTTTTCTATATTGTAATATCACAGTAGAAATTTAAGTCATTGTATAAGTATGAGACATGAGAAAAAATAATATACCATAATTTAATATGTGAGCATTATCCGAATGTAGAAGAAATTATGAAAACAGACTAATATTTGGTGTGACTTCTCTACCAACTATGAATTTAGTAATTTTTGTTAGGTCCTAATAACATCAAGTTGGTCAAGGATTACTTTTGTACTAAAGTTTACGGTCTAAGGCTGCTTTCATATCAGCGTTTCACGCTGATCGCGGCAGTTGCGGTGAAAAAAACACAACTGCCGCGGTTAACGTATAACGGCCGCACTTGCGGTTCCCCTGCGGCAAGCCCCATGCAATGTCTATGGGGCTGGCGGCAGGTGCGGCAAGTGCGGTGTAGTTGCGGTTTCGGCACGTGCAGCAGATGCGGCTGCATCTTCCGCAAGTGCCGAAACCGCACTTGCTGCACCTGCCACACACTTACCGCAAGCCCCATAGACATTGTATGGGGCTTGCCACAGGTAAACCGCAAGTGCGGCCGTTATGCGGTAATCGCGGCAGTTGCGGTTTTTTCACCGCAACTGCCGCGATCAGCGTAAAACGATGATGTGAAAGGGGCCTAACAAACAGTAAATATCATCTGATTGCTGGCCCAATTAAAGAAAATCTATCACTTAAATGATAGGGATGAGAATGAACACAATTGTATGATACATCATTTGGGGACAAGACATTCTCTCTTCTGCCATTAGCCCATTTTATTGAATGCTGCACAGGAGATGCCATATATTTATGTATTGTATTTTATTTCAGAAAAATCATGCCATATTTCTGCATACTAATTTCACAGGTGACAAGTTTTCTTGTTCTCAAAACTATTCTCATTCTCATATCTTAGTACGTGGCCACTAGCAAGAACGGATCCTTCTGATAATCAATGTTTGCTTTTGTACTTTTATAATAAATATAGATAATACACAGTCATTTCACAAATCTATGCTTCAAGAGTTGGAGCAATTTTAGTGAAAGAAAATAAATGAACAGAATAGTTATGATCTGTGAACAACATGAATTATATAAGATAACAAGAAAAGTAAAGCAATGATAGTAAGGAGGAATCCAGCATAACCAGAAGAGATATTTATTAATGCCCACTCTCTAGGGTACAGCTGTACACTGTGCTATTTGGGCAAGCTTCCCTTAAATACAATTTTCCATAAATGCTGATAGAATTGATTGCTGGTACTTGAGTGGTTGTTATACATAATGGACATCTACCATGAAAAGAAAGAAAAGATTAGATGTTCTACCCCAAAACAAGGACAGTTTTTGAAACAAACACAACACACATGCAAATATATGTCATACGGTATCTTAAACTATGTCATTTCAGATTTTGAAATAATGTTGGCATGCATAAATATATATATGTACATATATATGGTTAAAAATAGCTGCAGCACTCCAGGTGAATGATGTAATCTGCCTTTATTCTGGCGTCATATACAGAGTATGGCTATGTTTCTGGCTCCCTCGCCCTTCTTCCAGCAATCACTAGCCCAAAATCCAAGGTATATATACATAATGGTCTTAATACATCAATTATTACATCAATTATTAACATATCTTATTTTTTTCATATTTCAACAACCTGTGTTCATTCTATTACATGTGCTCCTTTTTACAATACTTTCCCATTACAATCCTTGATATTATTTATAAATATGTGTTTCTCTTATAAATAAAGTGCCTCAAATCTCTTAATTGCCCTCCTGTAGCTCAACTGTCTTTCATGACAATTAGAGGATTTTTATTTAGATATTAAAACCTATGAGAGAAGCCATTTCGTCCCCAGCCATGTGTGTGTGCTTTCTAGACTTGGAGGAAGCAGTTTCTGCAGTTACACCCTCTCTGCTGTGTATGGTTGCTATGGTCACAGGGAGAGTTTCTGCAGTTACACCCTCTCTGCTGTGTATGGTTGCTATGGTCACAGGGAGAGTTTCTGCAGTTACACCCTCTCTGCTGTGTATGGTTGCTATGGTCACAGGGAGAGTTTCTGCAGTTACACCCTCTCTGCTGTGTATGGTTGCTATGGTCACAGGGAGAGTTTCTGCAGTTACACCCTCTCTGCTGTGTATGGTTGCTATGGTCACAGGGAGAGTTTCTGCAGTTACACCCTCTCTGCTGTGTATGGTTGCTATGGTCACAGGGAGAGTTTCTGCAGTTACACCCTCTCTGCTGTGTATGGTTGCTATGGTCACAGGGAGAGTTTCTGCAGTTACACCCTCTCTGCTGTGTATGGTTGCTATGGTCACAGGGAGAGTTTCTGCAGTTACACCCTCTCTGCTGTGTATGGTTGCTATGGTCACAGGGAGAGTTTCTGCAGTTACACCCTCTCTGCTGTGTATGGTTGCTATGGTCACAGGGAGAGTTTCTGCAGTTACACCCTCTCTGCTGTGTATGGTTGCTATGGTCACAGGGAGCTTGGCCTCAGTGCCATTTTGCACATGTGCACTAGCTCTCTCCTGCATATGCCAACCATTTTGACAACCACAAGATGGAGGGAAGTTGCTCTGCTTATACTGCACTTGTTTATAAAAGTGCTTGGTGCAAATATCATTAAATAAGAGCGGTAATAACCTTAAAAGTGTTATAAAAGTTACATTTATGTCAATGAGACTTAGTTTTAATGGAATTTTCCATAGATTACTGCTCATCCATTCTTTTACACAGCAACCGTTTTTTTGGCTCATTATTAACCCTTAACAGGTTATTTACAAGAGGACTATACCTTTATAAGAGTACCTCAATTCACCTTAAGGTCTCTATTTGGTACAGGGTAAAACAGCCACATACATACAGCAGTGTCCATTATGGTTATTGTTTCACAAATTCATATAAATAAATAAATACATATTAAAAGTGATATAATTTTTTTATTTTTATTTTTTATTTAAAGTGCTTTGGGTGATTACATAATATTAAGATTATATTAAAGTGTCTGATTCATAAGGCTCCTCTCTCAAGTGTCTTTACAAAAAATATATAATGATTATAATTAAATATTACATCATACACAAATTGTCATTCTTGAAGCTACCGTGTTTCCCCGAAAGTAAGACCCTGTCTTACATTTTTTTGGGGGCCAAAAGTGGCCCCCGGTCTTACTTTCGGGGGGGGGGGTCTTACATTGGGTGCCCCAGCAGTGTGGCCTACAGGCCCCCTCCTGCTGGGACACTGCAGGAGCGGGTCGCACGTCACGTGCGCCCACTCATTACATATGCACTGCATCCCCCTGTCAATCAGCGACCCCCTGTCATCGCGACTGCGACCGGCCGGTCACATGATCCGGGAGACAGCCGAGGACAGAGGACGGACGCGATGGCTGCTGCAAGAAGACCCTGGAGGGTAAGATGTCTGCAGCAGCAGCAGCGGTGGGGGCCTCAGAACAGGGGGGTAGTGTGCCAGCAGGAGGGGGCCCATATATACAGTATAATGCACTGCTCCCCCTGTCGCTGATTGACAGGGGGATGCAGTGCATATGTAATGAGCGGGCGCACGTGACGTGCGACCCGCTCCCGCCCCCCCCCCCCCTCCGCTAGGGGCCTTACATTGGCCCCCCCGGTTGCAAGGCCTTATAATCGGGGGAGGCCTTACATTAGCAGGCCCCCCCTTTACCCCTAGGCGGCCTTACAATCGGGGGGGCCTTACTTTCGGGAAACACGGTAGTCTACAGGGGTGTTTTTACATATTTTCTTTTCTGGAAAAAATCGCAAAGGTGCATATTACAATATATATATAAAATTTTACTTTACAAAAGTGATACTTGTGATTAGTTGTTACACTGTATACCATTTCAACATAAAGAACTATATCAAGATTTTAATTCTCATGCTTCTTTTTTCTTAAAGTACCACACCTAATTTATAGCCTACGTTTAATCCCAAAGGTTTTAAGGTTTCAAGTTTATTGATCCATCTCAATTCTTTTTTCATGAGGATCTTAGCTCTATCCCCTCCCCTTCTCACTTGGGAAATCATATTGATAATTCTCCATCGTAGATGTTTTTCTTTATGTTGTGCTTCTGCCCAATGTTTAGGCACTGGTAAATTTCCTTATGGAAAAAGAATTGAGACGGATCTATAAACTTGAAACCTTAAAATCTTTGGGAACAAACCTGGAATTTTGGGCTAGTGATTGCTGGAAGAAAGGCAAGGGAGCCAGAAACGTAGCCATACCCTGTATATGACGCCAGAATAAAGGCAGATTGCATCATTCACCCGGAGTGCTGCAGCTATTTTTAACCAGATATTTCAAGCTAAGGTAAAAGCAGAGCTGATCTGCACCCAAGAAGGCATTGCTGCTCCATTTATTACTCTTATATGTACATACAGTTGTGGCCAAAAGTATTGACACCCCTGCAATTCTGTCAGATAATACTCAGTTTCTTCCTGAAAATAATTGCAATCACAAATTCTTTGGTATTATTATCTTCATTTAATTTGTCTTCAATGAAAAAACACAAAAAGTATTATCCTAAAGCCAAATTGGATATAATTCCACACCAAACATAAAAAGGGGGTGGACAAATCTATTGGAACTGTTAGAAAAATCATGTGATGCTTCTCTAATTTGTGTAATTAACAGTAACTTACCTGTGGCACCTAATAGGTGTTGGCAATAACTAAATCACACTTGCAGCCAGTTGACATGGATTAAAGTTGACTCAACCTCTGTCCTGTGTCCTTGTGTGTACCACATTGAGCATGGAGAAAAGAAAGAAGACCAAAGAACTGTCTGAGGACTTGAAAAACCAAATTGTGTGGAAGCATGAGCAATCTCAAGGCTACAAGTCCATCTCCAAAGACTTGAATGTTCCTGTATCTACCGTGCGCAGTGTCATCAAGAAGTTTAAAACCGATGGCACTGTGGCTAACCTCCCTAGATGTGGATGGAAAAGAAAAATTGACAAGAGATTACAACGCAAGATTGTGCGGATGGTGGATAAAGAACCTCGGCTAACATCCAAACAAGTTCAAGCTGCCCTGCAGTCCAAGGGTACAACAGTCTCAACTCGTACTATCCGTCGGCGTCTGAATGAAAAATGACTGTATGGTAGGATACCCAGGAAGACCCCACTTCTTACCCCGAGACAAAAAAAAAGCCAGGCTGGAGTTTGCCAAAACTTACCTGAGAAAGCCTACAACATTTTGGAAGAATGTTCTCTGGTCAGATGAGACAAAAGTAGAGCTTTTTGGGCAAAGGCATCAGCATAGAGTTTACAGGAGAAAAAAAGAGGCATTCAAAGAAAAGAACACGGTCCCTACAGTCAAACATGGTGGAGGTTCCCTATTGTTTTGGGGTTGCTTTGCTGCCTCTGGCACTTGACTGCTTGACCATGTGCATTGCATTATGAAGTCTGAAGACTACCAACAAATTTTGCAGCATAATGTAGGGTCCAGTGTGAGAAAGCTGGGTCTCCCTCAGAGGTTATGGGTCTTCCAGCAGGACAATGACCCAAAACACACTTCAAAAAGCACTAGAAGATGGTTTGAGAGAAAGCACTGGAGACTTCTAAGGTGTCCAGCAATGAGTCCAGACCTGAATCCCATAGAACACCTGTGGAGAGATCTAAAAATGGCAGTTTGGAGAAGGCACCCTTAAAATATCAGGAACCTGGAGCAGTTTGCCAAAGAAGAATGGTCTAAAATTCCAGCAGAGCATTGTAAGAAACTTATTGATGGTTACCGGAAGCGGTTGATCGCAGTTATTTTGGCTAAAGGTTGTGCAACCAAGTATTTGGCTGAGGGTGCTAATACTTTTGTCTGGCCCATTTTTGGAATTTTGTGTGAAATGATTAATGTTTTGCTTATTGCTTCATTCTCTTTTATGTTTTTTTCATTTAAGAAAAATTAAATGAAGATAATAATACCAAAGAATTTGTGATTGCAATCATTTTCAGGAAGAAACTGAGTGTTATCTGACAGAATTGCAGGGGTGTCAATACTTTTGGCCACAACTGTATATACCTTTATTAGCTACTCACTAATAGCACCCTTACAAGACCCAGCTGCTGCAACATCTCAAAGAGGATGACCCTGATCAACGCACTGAATTTGCAGAATGGGCAAACCAAAAATTGGAACAGGACCCTCAGTTTACACAGAACATTATGTTCAGTGATGAGACAAACTTTTTTGTGAATGGTGAAGTTAACAAACAAACCACCGCTATTGGTCTGACACTAACCCACAGTGGATAGATCCCTCCAAGACTGTTGGAACACAACAATTGATGGTATGGTGTGGTATATGGGGTACAAAGATAGTGGGGCCATTCCTCATCAATGGAAACCTCAATGCCACTGGATATCTGAAATTGCTACATGATGATGTGTTTCCCTCTTTATGCACTGAAGTTGGCACTTTCCCTGAGTTTTTCCAACAACATGGGTGTCAGGTCTGAGCATTCCTACATGAACAATTTCCTGGAAAGTGGATTGGTCATCCTGGGCCAGTTGAATGGCCACTAAGGTCTCCCGATCTGACCCCTTAGACACCTTTTGCTGCGATTACAGCTGCAAATCGCTTGGGGTATGTCTCTATCAGTTTTGAACATTGAGAGACTGAAATTCTTGCCAATTCTTCCTTGCAATACAGCTCGAGCTCTGTGAGGTTGGATGAAGAGCGTTTGTGAACAGCAGCATTCAGCTCTTTACACAGATTCTCGATGGAATTCAGGTCTTTGACTTTGACTTCGCCATTCTAACACCTGGATACATTTATTTTTGAACTATTCCATTGTAGATTTCATTTTAAGTTTGGGATCATTGTCCTGTTGGAAGATAAATCTCCGTCCCAGTCTCAGGTCTTTTGCAGACTCCAACAGGTTTTCTTCCAGAATGGTCCTGTATTTGGCTCCGTCCATCTTCCCATCAATTTTAACTATCTTCCCTGTCCCTGCTGAAGAAAAGCAGGCCCAAATCATGATGCTGCCCCCACCATGTTTGACAGTGGGGATGGTGTTTTGAGGGTGATGAGCTGTGTTTTCTTTTACGCCAAACACATTGTTTTGCATTGCAGCCAAAAAGTTCAATTTTGGTTTCATCTGACCAGAGCACCTTATTCCACATGTTTGGTGTGTCTCCCAGGTGGCTTGTGACAAACTTCAAACAAGACTTTTTATGGATATCTTTGAGAAATGGCTTTCTTCTTGTCACTCTTCCATAAAGGCCAGATTTGTGCAATGTACGACTGACTATTGTCCTATGGACAGACTCTCCCACCTCAACTGTAGATTTTTGCAGTTCATACAGAATGATCATGGGCCTTTTGGCTGCATCTCTGATCAGTCTTCTCCTTGTTCGAGATGAAAGTTTAGAGGGACAGCCGAGTCTTGGTAGATTTGCAGTGGTCTGATACTCCTTCCATTTCAATATAATTGCTTGCACAGTGATCCTTGAGATGTTTAAAACTTGGGAAATCTTTTTGTATCCAAATCCAGCTTTAAACTTTGCCAAAACAGTATCTCGGATTTGCCTGGTGTGTTCCTTGGTCATCATGATGCTCTCTTGACTTGAAACAGAGCCCTGAGACTATTACAGAGCAGGTGCATTTATATAGACACTTATATAGACACTTGATTACACACAGGTGAATTCTATTTATCATTACCAGTAATTTAGGACAACATTGGATAATTCAGAGTTCCTCACTGAACTTCTGGAGTGAGTTTGCTGCACTGAAAGTAAAGGGGCCGAATAATATTGCACGTCCCACTTTTCAGTTTTATATTTGTTAAAAAAGTTTAAAATATGCAATAAATTTCATTACACTTTACAATTGTGTCCCACTTGTTGTTGAGTCTTCACAAAAAATGAGAATTTATATCTTTATGTTTGAAGCCTGAAATGTGGCAAAAGGTTGAAACGTTTAAGGGGGCCAAATACTTTTACAACGCACACTCCATGACAAAAGTTATGTCGCTTATCCATGTTATGTACCGTATATACTCGTGTATAAGCCAACCCGTGTATAAGCCGACCCCCCTACTTTTGCCCCCAAAATCTGGGAAAACCTATTGACTCGTGTATAAGCTGAGGGTGGACCCCAGCACAGGTATACAGCCCCCAGCAGTGTGATATACAGGCCCCAGCAGTGGTATACAGGCCTCCCCAGTGGTAGTATACAGCCCCCAGCAGTGTGGTATACAGCAGCCTCCCCAGTGGTACATACAGGCCCCAGCAGTGTTACAGCAGCCTCCCCAGTGGTATATACAGCAGCAGCCCCAGTGGTAGTATACAGCAGCCCCAGAGGTATATACAGCAGCCCCAGTAGTAGTATACAGCAGCCTCAGTGATATATACAGCAGCAGCCCCAGTAGTAGTATACAGAAGCCCCAGTGGTAGTATACAGCAGCCCCAGTAGTAGTATACAGCAGCCCCAGTAGTAGTATTATACAGAAGCCCCAGTGGTAGTATACAGCAGCCCCAGTAGTAGTATACAGCAGCCCCAGTGGTATATACAGCAGCAGCCCCAGGGGTATATACAGCAGCAGCCCCAGGGGGTATATACAGCAGCAGCCCCAGGGGGTATATACAGCAGCAGCCCCAGGGGGTATATACAGCAGCAGCCCCAGAGGTATACAGACCTCCCCCCCCCCCATCAGTAGTATACAGGGGCCCCAGCTGTATACAGCAGCCCCAGCTGTATACAGCCCCCCCGTGGTATCCAGGGCCCCCATTGCTGCACACCTGTAAAGTAAGATGTCAGTATACTTATCGCTGCCGCTGCCGCCGCTCCGCTACTCGGTCACCTCGCTGCTCCGGGTTTTCATGCTCGAACAATGACGTCATTTCCTGTGCACCGGAAAAGGAAGCATGAAGACCCGGAGCAGCGCGGTGACCGAGCAGCGGAGCGGCGGCAGCGATAAGTATACTGACATCTTACTTTACAGGTGTGCAGCAAGGGGGCCCTGGATACCATGGGGGGGGGCTGTATACAGCTGGGGCTACCATATATACTCGTGTATAAGCCGAGGGGGGACTTTTCAGCACATTTTTTGTGCTGAAAAACTCGGCTTATACATGAGTATATACGGTAAATAAAATCTTATAACCTGACGTTAAATTCATCCATTGGTTGTAAAAATTCCTCTTTGGAAAGCTGAAACCCTCTGAAATGTGGTTTAGGTTAAGAAAATTAATTGGCATCAATGCTGAAATATTGATCATTTAATGAACACAGAATGGTCAGATTTTAGCACGACAAAAGTTTTGTCGCCCACAGAAAGTAATGTGATTTTCAAACAAAAAATTTACTTAAAATACAAATATGTGTTATATTGGTGAATTACGTTGTGGTGCTATTAGAGTCATATTTAATATTTTGTGTGACTTCCATGAGCTTGAAGGACTGCATACATGCAGTTCAACAATGATTCATACAATTTATTAATCAAGTCATCAGGAATAACAAAGAATGCAGTCTTACATGCCTCCCAGAGTTCATCTAGATTCTTTAGTTTTGTCTTCCAAGCTTCCTCTCTCATCCTCCCCCAAACATGCTCAATGATGTTCATGTCTGGTGACTGGGCTGGCCAGTCCTTGAGCACCTTAATCTTTTTTGCCTTTGTAGTAGAGATGGATGTATGAGATGGAGCATCATCCTGCTGCAGAATTTGACCCCTTTTATGATTTGGAATATAAGAGGTAGTTAGTACTTCTTGATATTTTTGGCTATTGATATTGTCTTCCACCATGCAAATGTTTCGCACACCCCCATACTGAATGTAACCCCAGACCATGATCTTTCCACCACCAAATGTAACTGTTTACTGGGTGTATTTTGGATCCATACGGGCACCAGTAGGTCTCCTGCAGTATTTATGGTGGATGTGGTGTAATTCTAATGAAGAGTCATCAGAGGAATTCACCTTCTGCCACTTTTCCAGCATCCATCTATTTAGCAGGTTGTGGGACTTTGCAAATGCCACATGGTTTTTTATTTGCCTTTTTTTTAAGTGCTGGCTTCTCGGCACTGATTCGACCATGGTGGCCCTTTTGAGACAGAATCCTACTAACTGTTTAGTTGACACAGGGACTTGAGGTGACCAGGCCTGTTGGAGCTCTGCTGCAGTGGAAGAGGGGCTTGCTTTGGATTTTCTAACCAACAAACATTCTTCCTGGGCAGTTGTCTTGCGGGGTCTGCCGGACCTGGGCTTGTCAAACACATCTTCAGTCTCTTCAAATCTTTTTTTAATTCTTTGTACTTGACACTGAGACACGTTAAAGGTGCCAGCCACCTCTGCAGTGAATCTGGTCTTCAGCCTCTTGATAATCAAGGCTTTGGTCACAGGGTAGATTTTTGGCATGTTGTCAGAGCTCAGGTTGCAGGTCAAGTGAAGATCTGGGGTGCTGGGTTTCTTTTTAGACACAGCCACTAATTAATCAATCATTTACTGAGCACAAGTGATGATGTAAACTAGGATTGTCCTGCTAAAATCTGACCATTCTGTGTTCATTAAATGATCAATATTTCAGCATTGATGGCAATGTATGTTCTTAACCTAAACCAAATTTCATAGGGTTTCAGCTTTGAAAAGAGTAATTTATACAACCAATGGATGAACTTAAAGTCAGGTTATTAGCTTTAATTTACACAATATGGATAAGCGACATAACTTCTGTCAGGGAGTATGTATATCTATTATATAATTGCGAATGGCTTTTTTGCCCCCGGCGTGGTCATGTGGATACGCCCGAAGCATTGGCCGCGCAGCGGCCATTGCGAGTCAGAGACTCGCCGTTCTAGAATCCCGATGCATGTGCATCGGACTCCCAGCTAGTATATCTATTATATAATCACGAATGGGATTTTTGCCCCTTTTGAGACCGCACTCGCTGCGAGTCAATGTTGTCATGTGGATACGAACGAAGCATTGGCCGCGCAGCGGCCATTGCGAGCAGCTCTAAGGCGACTCGCTATGCCCGCGCAGCGGGCATGGCGAGTCGCCTTAGCAGCGCGAAGCATTGGCCGCGAAGCGGCCATTGCGAGTCACAGACTCGCTCTGCTAGAATCCCGATGCATTGTGCATCGGGCACCCATCTAGTATATATATATATATATATATATATAATACTGATATATAAAGTGATTACCATTATATATACTGCATATATATATATATAAATTGATTGGTTAAATGAAAAGAAATGGATGCACTTTATATACCCTGTGTCATTCACACTCTGGCACTGCTTGAGAAAGGTTCTGTTGGAACCGAAACATCGCGGTCATTGGGCCAATAAGGAGGATCACTGTGGTAACTATAGAGTACTGCCTGTCATTTTGAAATATATGTATACAACAGCAACAGAGGGAGAAGTTGCCAAGCAGGATTTGCACCAAATTGTTATATGTTTCATTGCTGCTCTATTTTTTACTCATTGTTATATGCCCCAAAGAGCTGAGCACAGAATGTTTTGCTTTTTTCTTGAAAACGCTTAACAACATGGAGCCCGGGTCAGTCAACTTTACCGTGGAGGAGGAGGAAAGGATACTCCGAGGAATAGATGGGGAGGCAGCGTTTCTAAGCACACCATCAATACTTGAAATAAAGCGCAAGTATGAAAGTGAGAAGAAAAGGTTACTTACACAACAGCTACATCTAACCAAGTCAATATTATAAGGAGAAAAGAGTACCTAGAGGACTTAGGTCTAATATAAGACCAAATTTTTTTTGAATGATACCCAGTTCTGTGATAAGTTTACTAGCAAAACAAATAAGTATGCTTTTGACACCATATTATTGAACATGGAGTTCTTGCAAAAGGACAATAGTGAACTACAAAAAGAGATAAAGGAGAGTGAAGGTAAAATCAAAGCAGCCATTACACAGGAGGAATGCAATAAGTTCCAGGAAATGATAAAAGTCAGAGTGGATAAAGTCAAATCAGAATTGGAGGTGGTGAAACCAAAAAAGTGGAGCAGAAATGCTGAGGATTATAAAAAGGGACATTTGTTAAGCTGGCAAAGGGAAGGCATGAGTCCAGCATGAAGAAAAAGAGGTGGTACATGGAAGAATAAAAGGGTTAATTTTTCAAACCTCATGCGCATTGTACCTAATGACTTTAATTTACCCAGATACAGGGGATACCCCAAAGGTCTATGAGGACAAAGAAGAGGGAGTCACAGGCAACACTGGGAACAAAAAAGGCAAAGACAAGAAAAAGATGGGTTTACAGAGACAGAAGAGAAGGAATGATGCGGCTTAGTGATAAACATCTCAAGCAAGGAGCTTACATCTAACCAGATATTGGCCTTGAATAAGGGACTGTCTTTCTGTTATACTACACATGTGGACTGGTTCGGACTTGAGATTGATCTACATAACTTTATTAGAAACCTTAGGTTAAAGAGTTGGTTTGGTGGTAAGCAGCCGGTAATAACTAAAAAGTATAGTGAGTAGTGATGAGCGAGCATGCTCGGCGCTACTCGTTATTCGCACGAGTATCCCAGTACTCGGCATGCTCGGCGAGCTCCGAGTACCGCCGAGATGCTCGGACTCGTCACTAATAAATATCGATCTGATACAATTACACAGCTCCCTTCAGTACACACAGTGAGCTGGCACCTCACAAAGAGCAGATTTACTATTAGGGTCCCTCTGGGGGCCACAGCAAGGTGTTATATGCTGTGACAATTTGAAAAAGCCCGCCCTCCCGCCCTTTGACAGAAACACTCGTTTTATAGCCGGAAGTCTGTGGCCGGAGCCTGTCACTAATTGACTTATATTGGGCTCGGTGCTCTGGCCGAGTACACGAGTATCTTGAGATGCTCGGCCAGAGCACCGAGCACCCGAGCATTTTAGTGCTCACTCATATCTAATAGTGAGTTGCCATTGAGAGAATTACAATTGTATAAGAAAAGTTCTTTCGCACTGACAGAAAAGGTACCAGTAATTGATGCCTCTGTTACTGTGGTTAAGAATGATACAGAAATTGAAGGAGAATGTGATTTCTAAATATAAGAAACCAAACCTGACTAGAGAGGAAGTTGAGGCGATGTGGGCATTGGTCCATGACGGCGAGGTAATAGTGAAACCAGCTGATAAGGGTGGAGCCATCGTCTTCATGGACCATGCAAAGTATATTAAAGAAATTAAGAGACAGCTTAGTCATGAGACAGTATACAGAAAGGTGAATGTGGATCCTAAGTACGATATACAACGTAAAATTGTTTGTGTATTGGATGAAGCTCTAAATAGAGTTATTATTGATGAAGATATGAGGGATTTCCTAGAGATGAAGAATCCAATTATCCCAGTTATATATGTGCTTCCCAAAGTCCAAAAAATAGTAGAGAACCCCCAGGGAGGCTGATAGTCTCGGGGGTGGACTCTGTGTTAAGTAGGATTGGGATAGTGTTGGATAAAATTTTGGGTCCCTTGGTAGTCAAAGCAGGGTCATGTATCAGGGACATGGGGGACTTCCTGAAAAAAATTAAGAAAGGTGGAGGAACCTGAGCATACCATACTTGTATCATTTGACGTTGTATCCATATATACATCGATAGACCACAGTAGTGGTATGAAGGTAATAGAAAAGAAACTTGGTGACACACATCTGTCAGATCAAGCTAAAGAGTTTATGATGGAATTATTGGAAATTGCATTAACTTGTAATTACTTTCTGTTCGGTGATAATTATTACATTCAGCTAAGCGGGACCGCTGTGGGCGCACAGAAAATGCGCCTGCGTATGCTAATCTGGTCATGACCACCATGGAGGAGGACTTCATCTATGTGTCCCACCACTATGGTGTGGTGGAGATACATAGATGACGTCTTACTCCTATGAAAAATGTTGGAAGATGAGTTAATAGAGTATCATGAGTTTCTGAATGGACTGGACGAAACTATTAAGTTTACATTGGTGAAGTCTAGGACTCATTTAACGTTTTTGTATGTGTTGGTATCTCTAGAGGGAAGAACATTAAGTACAACACTATATGTCAAACCCACAGATAGAAACAATCTATTGAGGTTTGATAGTCACCACCCTGTAAAACTCAAGGAAGAAACCCCTTATAGCCAAATGCTTAGGATAAGTAGGATGGAGAGCCAGGAAGTAAAAAAGTCTCTCTCTTTGGAGAAGGTGTGTAAAAAATTCAGAGAGAGGGGGTATCCAAGTAAACTTCTAGATCAACATAAGAAGAGGGTGTTAATACAAAAACCAGATGAGGATCCTCTTAAAAATTTGAAAATGAAAAGAATTCCGTTTATTACCACCTATGGGGAGGAGAGTAATCTGGTAGCTGGAGTCATTAGAAAACACTGGTTCATGCTGAAAAAATGCCTACCACATATAGAAGAATTCCGTTCACTTCCATATTTCACATATAGGAGGGGTGAGAATATTGGAGGTCAACTAGTACACTCTGATGTGGGGAGCTTGAGGTTCCATACAAACCAGTATTATGGGAACAAAGAGGATGGGTTGTGTCCTGTGTTTATCCTGTGTAAACTACAATCATATGATCAAAGGGATTAAATTTATACACTCGATCACTGGGAAACAATATAACATCAGGCATTACCTCACGTGCAACACAGACTTTGTGATTTACTTATTAGAGTGTCGATGTAAACTGTGGTACGTTGGGGAGACCACACTGGATCTCCAAACCCGTCTTAACCAGCACAGGTATACTATACGTAAAAAGAATATGGAATTACCAGTACCCAAGCACTTCACCGAAAAAAAACATACAGAGAAGAAGCTTAAATAGATCATATACCACAGAAGAGACGAGGGGGTGATAGAGAGAGAATGCTAAAAACGTGAGAACTTGAATGGATTTACAGACTGGGTACGCTTAAACAGGGTGGTTTGAATGTGGATTTTAAAATCAGTTCCGTCTTGGAATGAAGGAGAATAGCTGGGACTTGAATCCGACATGGATCATTTGAGTTGTTTTTACACCATTAAATGACTATGAAATATAAGTTTATATATATTATTTGCTAATAAATGTATATCTTTTCTGTGTTTTTGCAGAACCGATCAAGAAAATAAACACAGTTGAAGGACTCATCCATCCATCTTTATTCAGTAATAATATCTGTCTTACTGGTGTATATATGCACATGTTTTACAGTGGTGCTACCAAGAAGTGGTAGTTTTTCCATAATAAAAGCATATTGAACTTGAAGAATTTTGTAGTTTTCACCCTTATTAAAAGGGCACCTGTTGGCAAAGAAACATGTGAGATCCCGGTGACTAGCCTGAGAGGTCCTGCAGGTAACTGATTAACATGAAAGTGTAAACACTAGGAAAACTGAGGACGCTGGACTAAGGTCCCTTCACCTGGCAGGGTGAGAGGCTTAGATTCCGGAGGCTATAGGGGCCTCATTAAGTGTTGTGAGCCATATATGGTGCCTATAATGCATATGTTAAGGGTTATTCAGTACACAGTATGGCTTTTTTTTAAAAGGTGAACCTATTACTAGAATGTGGGCAAAGTGGCCAGAAGTTAAAATGGCGGAGCAACGCACCCTATGAAGAAGTAATGTGGCAGTCCATCACTGGAGCGCATACCGCACGTTCTGCACATGCGCGGACATGTGATATAGCCAAAGCCTCTGATTGGTCCACAGTGAGCATGCGGAAAAGAACCCAGAAGATGCCGCTGTCACACTACAGCGGACCAACGTCGACATGCTTGGATGGATGGGTTAGCGCCTGAGCCAAATTTAATGTTTATACATTAATCACAGACACATGTTATTAATTATGCACATGATAACTGTATACACATATTGCACAGTTGGTAAAAAGATTTGGATAACATGGCAAAAGTGCACTATGAGAGGAGAATCCATAGTAAGGGGGAAATGGACCTTAATATGAAATGGCACAGAAAATAATCACTAATTTGAAAAAATTGATTGATTAATTGAAAAGATATGGATGCACTTTATATACCCGAAACACGTGTAGTCCCTGGACGCACCCCGCATCCACCACCACCCCGGCATGTCACCCGTGTGCAACTGGAAGTAAAGAAATAAAGAAATCCCAATGCAACAGAATAGGGAGTGCAACCTACTATTATTTCAAATGAACATTGGGACTTTGTAAACAAAAGCACGGCACCACAATTCATCAGCGGGAGAGGTTCTGTATTTCCTCCATAGCAGAATAGTGGCACAACTAGAGCTCCACATCTACAGGCAGTAGTGCAGGTCATTTCTATAAATCAATTTTAAACGCATATTTTAAACTATTCATAAACAATTTTTATATAGGTTTTATATAATTTCTATATACATTTATCTTTTGCTTTCTGTATTTTATGTAATGTTGCAGCTAATAAATAATATTTTTTCAAGTGGTTAGCACTGTAGCCTTTGCAGCGCTGGGGTCCTGAGGTCCTGGGTTCAATTCCCACCAAGGACACTAAGGACAACATCTGCAAGGAGTTTGTATGTTCTCCCCGTGTTTGCGTGGGTTTCCTCCGGGCACTCCGGTTTCCTCCCACATTGTAAAGACATACTGATAGGATATTTAGATTGTGAGCTCCAAGAGAGACAGTGTTACTGATGTATGTAAAGTGCTATGGAATTAATAGCGCTATATAAATGAATAAATATTATTATTATTATTATTTTACCATTATTTTTCATTTGTTTCTTATAACTTAAAGATTAATCCAAAATATGCAGTTTTTTTTGATAAACTCAAACTCTTTTAACACAAATAGGCTTCTTTGTAGATAGAGTGCAGTCTTCTTTATTGTATACGAGCTGCATAGCACGGCGTTGCCCATGCATAATGCCCATATATCATAACGTATGAATGTGTGTGCATGTGTCATAGCCCTCCTCTTCCTAGTAGCCATGCCCCTTCATAGCTCTGCCCCTACACATAATTCTGCCTGTCCTGGTAGCCCTGTCTCTTTCATTGTGATGCCTCATGTATAGCCCCACCCCTTCATAGCTCCACCCCTCCATATAGTCCCGAGGCCGGGGTTATGTGGAGGAGATGGGGATATGTGGAGATGCATGCTGTAAAGTGGGTGTGGCTATGTGGAGTGGGCATGGCTATGTGGAGTGTGCGGAGCTATGACACACACACATACATACACTCAGCTTTATATATTAGATATAAAACTCAGGAACACTAAAAGTCTTTATAATAAGACACAGGTGTAGGCCCAGGCAAACAATCACATGGGAGCATGCTGTGACCCATGCAAAGCCCAACCAACATGAAGCACAACAGAGTTCAGCAGATCAGGGTGAGGGATCAGATGTATAACAGACATACAACCTTGTGGAATCGCTATTACAAGCTCATTGTCTTTTGGCTATGTTGCCATTCAATAAACGATATACTAAATAAAACTACACAAAACTCTATTGAGTTGAATAATGCATTTGATGAATTTTTATGATCACTTCTCCACTTTTTATAGTAAACATGTCAATGTTTTATTTGGGTAAGATTTTTTTAGATTTCCTATTAAAGGTTTTGAAATAATCTACATAACAGTTTGTACCAAAGAATTTCAATGAAAGGTTTTTAAATTGTAATATAACTTGATGATAGCTTTTTAGTACAATGCAATCTTTTAAAGATTGATGATTATTTATTCAGAACAATTTAAATAAATCAGTTTTACAATTAAATAAAATAACATATAACCAAGGGGAATAGAGAAGAAACTATACAGAGTTAAATCAAAGCTCAGCTGGACTTTGTCAGATTATTATGTTTAATAATCTTTTCTACATAAAGGATATTTATTATGCTTCTTAGTTATAATTCATTTACTTTTTATGATAATCATTAGGCAAAGCAACAAACTTGCAAATCATTGTTTCATAATCCCTATTCAATCTAGTTATTTTAGGATTGGATATTGTACAGATTGTGCATGTAAAAGATTATCACTAAATAGTGGGATCTCTTAATAATAAAGTACATTATTATGAATAAAATGGAAAAGTGTTACCATTACATATGCTCATTGCATGTGAAATAAGTCGGTGAAATAAGTATTAAACAAGACACAAGTTTTCCAGATATTTATATTTCTAAAGATTATAGATGAGCAAACCTTTTGAAGTTTGGGTTAGGATCAGTTTTCCGAACAAGCATATTTTTGCCGAATAGATCAGCAAACAGTTCGCTGAACTTCTGAACCTCAATCAAATCAATGGGGGGCAAAATAAAAGAGGCCCAAAAGCTGCCAAACACAGTTTGAATTGTTTTACAGTGGAGCCCCGAGGTTTTCTCACAGACATTGTCTTGTTACATTAATACTTAGTAAGCTTCAGCGTCACTGTCACCATGCTTCCGGACCCGCTCATGAACCTCAGACATCCTCATGAAGTCTGTGAGGTTGTCTCAGGTTACTCAGAGGGTGTAAAGCAGCAGGGAATCTCAGTGTGCTATCTGAAAAAAACTCAGTGGCAGATAGAAAACAAGCGGTGTCAGAGGTTTGGAGCGCTAAAGAAACCACGGGTTGGTGATTAAATTACCAATAATTTATTGCACGAACATCAGGGGTCCAGTATGCCACAACGCGTTTCGACGCACAGATGCGTCCTTCTCAAGTGGATCCACTTTCAAAACTGTTGACCACCATCTCTTACTCTCTATGCTGCTCTCCATCAGCATAAAGGACACGGCTCTCTCCTGGTTCTCTTCCTATCTCTCTGACCGCTCTTTCTGCGTATCATTTGCTGGCTCCACTTCCTCCCCTCTTCCTCTCACTATTGTGGTCCCTCAGGGTTCAGTCCTTGGCCCTCTTCTCTTCTCTCTCTACACAGCCCCGATTGGACACACCATCAGCAGATTTGACTTCCAGTACCATCTTTATGCTGATCAATAAACTAAAAAAGAGAAGCAAGCGCAGATAGGGTCTTATCTATTTAACAATCGGCGGCTTAAGAGCCGTAATAATCACTGCTCACCTGGTCTAGTTGTGTGACACACAACTAGTATGAAAAGCATGTAATGGCGGCTGCTGCTGTACCCACACCTCCACTTGCTAAGTGATCAAATTCCAGAATTTTCCAGGAACAATGTGTCGTCGGTCCGTGCAGCCACAAATAACTCAAATCCAAAGTTCACTCTGTACATTTATTGGATCCATCCAACGCGTGTCGGAGTCTGCTATGCTCCTTCATCAGGGATCTCATATACTCCCTAATGAAGGAGCATAGCAGGCTCCGAAATGCGTTGGATGGATCAAATAAATGTACAGAGTGAACTTTTGATTTGAGTTATTTGTGGCAGCGCGGACCGACGACATATTATCTCTGGAAAATTCTGAATCTTTATGCTGATGACACACAACTATACACTTCAGCCGCTGACCTTACCCCTGCGGTATTAAAGAACACTAATGACTGTCTAGCTGCAGTTTCCAACAACATGTCTACTCTCTATTTGAAACTCAACAATTCCAAAACTGAACTACTTCTGCTCCTGCCCTCCACCAACCTCCCTAAATCTGACATCTCTTTCATTGTGCGACACCACGATAACGCCTAGGCAGCAGGCTCGCTGTCTGGGTGTTATGCTTCACTTCCTATATACAATCTCTTGTCCACTCTTGTCACTTGCATCTGAAGAACATTTCTAGAGTCCACCCATTTCTCACCATGGAAACAACAAAAACCCTCACCATGGCCCTAATCCATTCCCGCCTTGACTACTGCAATTCTCTACTAATCGACCTTCCCCTCTCTAAACTTTCCCCTCTCCAGTCCATCCTTAATGCAGCAGCCAGGATCACCCATCTGGCCAATCTTTACTCAGATGCATCCGCTCTGTGCCAATCACTGCACTGGCTACCCGTACACTACAAGATCCAATTCAAATTGCTTGTTCTCACCCACAAGTCTCTTTATGGTGCAGAACCTCCCTATATCTCCTCCCTCAACTCTGTCTATCACCCCACCCATTCTCTATGTTCTACAAATGACCTTTGACTAACTTCTATACTAAGTCGATCCTCCCACTCCCGGCTCCAAGACTTCCCCTGAGCTGCACCAATTCTCTGGAATGCTCTACCCCAGGAAAACAGGACTATCAACAACTTGCATAGCTTCAGACGCTCCCTAAAAACACATCTTTTTAAGGCGGCCTTTGATGCCCCTACTAGAAGTCCTTAGTGAATGGGATATATACAGTACCATCTCTCTGGACATAATCTCTTCTTCAAACTCCAGCAAACCCAAAATCTCTGAACTGATGTCTGGTGACCATTCTTGTAACTTTATTTCTATCCTCCTCTTCCTCAAGATGCCTGGACGATCATTTTAATAAGCCCTTGTACCTTTTTTTAACCCCAATTCCATTGCAGATTGTAAGCTTGTAAGCTCTTTTGAGCAGGATCAACTTTATTTTTGCTTTAATTGTATTATAATTTATACATTGAATCTATGCATATTGTATCTAATTACTGTACTGTATTTTTTTTACATTGTTTCTCTGCTTTATTTTTTACACTGCTTCTCTGCTTTAAATATTGTACTTTTACATTCATTCTCTGTTTAGTGTACTGCATTTTTTTACATTGATTCTCTACTTTAATTACTTACTGTATTGTATATTGTTTATTGTTACCTATGACCGCTCATAAACAAACCACTGTATTGTAAAGCAGTGCGGAATATGTTAGCACTATAAAAATAAAGATTTAATATTATTATACAGTATATGTGACTCCCCTGCATCTTGGTTGCCACAGTGGTACTGCACCTACTAACACAGGTGCGATGCCATGCTCTCAAGTAGGTAGGGAACACAAAGCTGATACACACTGAAACACACCCAACACTCATCCAAACGCCAGGCTAGGAAGATTCTGGGCAGAAGACGCTTATACATGAGCAGCCAATCCCCTGGCTGGAGGGAGGAGTTAGTTTAGGGGTGGAGGGAGAGTTAGTCAGTCTGTTAGTGGGAAGCAAAGGAACAACATCAGAGCAAGATGAAGTTCTAAGGGACACTGGAGCTGGAGCCTAATAGGACCAGTGGGTAGGTTGTCTGAGGAAATGCTAGTTTAGAGAACCCTGAATCGACAGCCGACTTCCAGGTCATGGTAGAATGGTGGACTAGCTGCACGAGGGATGCTGGCTTCACTCTGGTATGGAACTTTATGTCCAACACCGTGGACTATCCCAGGTACAGTGGCTCAGAGGACGTGCCAGGCCGTCGCTAGACTTCTTCGGGATGAGTAGCACTAGGGAACAGAGGAAGAACAGGAGTAGAACATGGATAAACTAATTCCATACAATCTGTCAATTGTGTCTTGGTCAACGTAAGTAGCCAAACTCACATCCTCCAATCATAAACTTATAAACCAAAAAGACAAGGAGAGAAGGTGTGCATTTATGAATCGTTTATATGCTAATTAATTTCATAGAACTTTGCTGGGACAAAAAAGGTGGACACATAGGGTCAATGCAGCTCTACACAGTCTTATTTGTCACGTCATTAAATTCCACAAATGGTTCAAAATATAATACAAAGTAAAATTAGTTTATAGAGATGTGTTACTTTCCACTGCCGTGTATATCTCATTTCAATGTGGATAAATTTAAATAAAACCTTCAAACCACAGACAGTTACAATTTATGAGCTACAATTTATTCAAAACCTATACATTATATATATTTTGTATCCAAAACCTCAGATCCCCACCGTGGAGATGCAGGATTGTTCACAAATTTTTACTACACATAAAACACCCCAAAAAACACACATATGTAAAAAATATAGAAAAGGTAAAAAAAAATTTTATACAGGAAATATATAAAAAATGTTCCCCAAGAAAAGGAGAAAGAAAGGCTTGGTTTCAAAACCTCTACTTTTAAGTGATCGCTTGTTTCTTCTACTTAATGTGCAAGTCGCATTTTATTGACTCATCTAATCCATCAAATATGATTTATTGTAAGATATATACTCCAAAAGCAATTCCTGTCAGTCTTATTTGCAAAGTGGTTCAGATAACTAAGGATTAGTATAGTGTGGTATTTCTATGCATGCAATTATAGGTGTCATCGCTCTAATGTCCAGACTGCAGAAAAATATAGGGGCTTTGCACTGAAATGTACTCAAAGGGAACAAAGTTAGCAGGTACCTGCAGTTTTTTCAGAGGTACTGTCAGATTGTTTCTCCTTGTCTAGCTCCACAGCGTCAGATCATCCTGATTAATGGCCTGTATTCACAAGTACACGGGGCTTCTCCATGGTAGGTTCAGTGTCAGGATGCGGAAGGGAGCAGGGGCGCACATACCATGAGGCAAGTTGAGCTGTTCGCCTCAGGCGGTGCCCCATGTTGGTAGCCAGAGGTCAGCATCAGCAAGGGGCCTGATGGTAGCCCGCACATGCCACTCCTGCTTTTAATGTCCCAGCCACTGCTGCCAGCAGTCGCATTATCCCAGATCCCGCCGCCGCTGTCTGATCTCTGCATGGAAGGAAGCAATGATATCATCACAGACCACCTGCTGTGTCAGCAGTGTAGACAATGAAAAGAGGCCGGGAGACATGCTGATGATACCGGAGCTGTCATTGAGGACTGATTCATTCAGATCCAGAGCCCCCAATCATGACTCTACTGAATGTATAGTTCACTTATTTTTTAAATTGACAAAGTTTTGTGCAGACCCGCACACGCAGGGTTTGCTGACACAGCTCTGCATGGTGTGGCTGTGATCACCTCCTCAGCTGCTCCTCTGGTCTCCTCTTTGGCCCCATCCATGGTCGAGGAATAATCTATCCTGCACTCCATTAATTGGGTGGCCAGGGCCAAGTCGGTGGGGGAAGGGGACAAGAGCTTGAGATAGGGGGAGGAAGTGAGCAACCACAGGAGCACCCCTCCTCCTGTAATGTTACCAACAGCTCAGCAGTCGGGAGCAGGGGAGAAGGGGGGAAAAAGGGGGCCGACAGGAGCCTCCAGGGTATGTACAGACATCCTCTGCTGACTCCAACTACAGACCTCCCTCACTGAGTACACGATTATGATGATGATGATGAAGGAAAATAGAGTGAGTATAAATATGTGTGTGTAATACAGATATCATGTATTAGTGTGATGTGTGTGTCATGTGCTCCTGGGTGTGTGTCATGTATCTAAGGTGCTGTGCCTGGGTGTATGTGTTATGCATGTAAGAAAGTGCTCTTGGGTGTATGTCATGCATGTAAGATGGGGCTCCTGGGTGTTTGTGTCATGGATGTGATATGCTCCTGGGTGTGTGTGTCATGTATGTATGATTGTGCTCCTGGGTGTATGTGTCATATATGTATGATGGTGCTCCTTGGTGTGTGTGTCATGTATGTATGATGGTGCACCTGAGTGTATGTATCATGTATGTATGATGGTGCTCCTGGGTGTATATGTCATGTATGTATGATGGTGCTTCTGGGTTTTGTGTCATGTATGTAAGACACTGCTTCTGGATGTATGTGTCATGTATGTGATGTGGTCCTCAGTGTATGTGTCATGTACGTATGATGGTGCTCCTGGGTGTATGAATCATGTATGTATGATGGTGCTCCTGGATGTGTCATGTATGTAAGATGGTACTTCTGGGTGTATGTGTCATGCTTGTAAGACAGTGCTCCTGGGTGTATGTGTCATCCATGTATGATGTGATCCTGGGTATACATGTCATGTATGTATGATGGCGCTCCTAGGTATGTCATGTATGTAAGATGGTGCTCCTGGGTGTATGTGTCATGTATGTAAGATGGTGCTCCTGGGTGTATGTGTCATGTATGTAAGACAGTGCTACTGGTTGTATGTGTCATGTACAGTGCTGTGCAAATTAATTGGGACAAAGCATTTTTTTAAGTAAAATCATAAGTTGGTTACCAGTCAGTGATTCAAACCAGTTTTAACTACTTTGAACAGGTGTAAGTGTACAACCTTGAGTAACAAAATGTGGTTTGACTGGTTTTAGTCAGAAAATAACAGCTAGCTGCCCCCTCAGCTTCAGTTGAGAGCTTGTTTCTGTGAGAAGTAGTTTAGTGTACTTTTTATCTCAGTGTGATTCATGCCTGTAAAAATGGATGTTACTCCACGGAAGAGGTGTAGAATTATTACTCTTAATGAACATACAAGTCTGACTGTAAGAGAAACCACTTTCACCGTTGGTATTGGAAAATCTACAGTTTCAAGCATAATTCGCACACACAATGAAACTGGATAATTTTCTCCAAAACGAATAGGAACATATGGAAGAAAAAGGAACATTACACAAACAACTGATAAAACACTTATCAGAAAAAGTAAAATTAATGCAAGAAAAACTTGCTTTGTCCCAATCAAATTGTATAGCACTGTATGTGTGATGGTGCTCCTGAGTGTATGTGTCGTGTATGTGATATGCTCCTGGGTGTATGTATCATGTATGTATGTGATGTACAACTGGGTGTTTGTGTCATGTATGTATGACAGTGGTCCTGGGTCATGTGTCTTGTATGTATGATGGTGCTCCTGCCTGAGTCATGTATGTAAGATGGTGCTCCTGGGTGTATGTGTCATATATGTATGATGGTGCTCCTGGGTGTATGTGTATGTGTGTTATATGCTCCTGGGTGTATGTACCTTGTAAGAATGTGATGTACACCTGGGTGTATGTAAGATGGTGCTCCTAGGAGTATGTGTTATGTATGTAAGACGGTGCTCCTGGGTGTATGTTTCATGTATGTAAGATGGTGCACCTGGGTGTATGTTTTTTGTATGTAAGACGGTGCTCCTGGGTGTATGTGTCATGTATGTATGAGGGTATGCATGGGTGTGTGTGAGGTATATCTGATGGTATGACTGGGTGTATGTATGTGATGTATGTATGATGGTGTGCCGGGGTTGGTACACCTGTGTGATGTGTAATGTATAAGGGCACACCTGGGTTTGTGTGTGATGTATTTATGATTGTGCGCCTGGGTGTGTGCGCTCTGGCCAGGCGTCTGGTAACTTGTGACTGTCGTTCACAGCTCTGACACTGGAAAATCCTTACAATGTACATTGTCTGTGATTCGAGGAGTCATAAATCTGCAGCCACATGAAGTGACTGCAGATTTGTCATTGTAGACTGGATCAGGATCATAACAATCATGGTCACAGGTGTCATTGATGCGACTGGGCCTGGGAGGACTGGGGCCCACCGACCCCAACGCCTGCTTCAGCTCAATCTGCGTCCTTGCCAAGGATGTAGACCCAGCTAAAATGCATCACATATAATAGGATGGGGACCATGTAAACCACGAAGGGGACATAGATTTTAGAAAGTGGATAATATATACCAGGAGGAGAACCTTATATATTAGGGGTTCTACTATACTAGGATGGGGGATCATATATTGCCAAGATGAGGGATGATATATTACCAGGATGGGGGATCATATATTCCAGGATGGGAGACATATACATACCAGGAAGGGGACATATATACCAGGAGGAGGACCATGTATACCAGGATGGGGACATATATATCAGGAATGGGAACATATATACCAGAACAAGGGACATATAGACATGCGTATGTGGTGGCACTCACATCCTTGTGTTTGGGAGGGGGGGGGGCGCCATTTTGAATTTCACCACAGGCAGCAGAGAGACTAGACTAGGTTCGCCCCGGGACAGGAGACACATTTGTCCTCCAGACACGTGCACACAGGTCTCCTTAGGTGAATTAATATAAGGCACCTCTGCAGTGGCTTATCTGTCAGCACTTCCTCTGGCTGACTATCAAACGCCGTTTCGGAAAACTCGATCTCCTTTGTCAAGGGATATGAGACCAACCTGTCCCTGATTACTTTTATAACCTATCATGTGAATGCAAGCAGTTCCACACCTGTATTCAATCCATTTGGTTTCAATGTATTTAGATCAAAGATCCATTTACTTTCAAAATGGGACATCTTATATATATAAAGCTTCCACCTCTTTTATCCTTCTGAACCACCAGCAATCCCCAAACCTGAGAACCTAGAATCTTACTATCATGCTTCAATTTATAGTGTTTAGATAGGGGATGTTTCAAATTCCCCTTTCTTATATTTCTTAAATGTTCAGCAGTTCCCACATTCAGCTGTCCATTGTTCGCTCCTCATATTTTTTATGACAGGGACATATGATACAATAAATCACCCCTTTAGTAGTACAGGTATTACACTCTTTTATTATAAACGTTTTCCCTTTATTCATAAATTCTGTTGTTCTTTTAGTTAGGTTTTTCTTACGTAGCCCACATTTTTTACATGGAAAAAAAAGTTTTATTTTTAGATATGCAGAAATTTTATTTTTCTTATGATGTATATTAGTTATTCCACCTTGTACTGTCGGGGCTACCATATTCCCTATATTTCTCGCTTTTCTGTAGACAAAACATGGGGTATTCACCAATTGTTCCTCCAATACTTTATCCTCTTTCAGAAGTTATAAATTGAGACTGTCTGTGCTTGGAAGGTTTTACTTAAATTTATCCACATTGAAACGAGATATAGGGAGGTGGAAAGTAGAGCACCTCTATAAACTAATTTAATTAGTGAAATATTAAGAAATATTCTGGCAGAAAGGGTGACAGCCAGGGCGAGGTGCAGCAACTTGGGAGGATTATAGCGCAAATCTAGTGAGAAGCTATATAATACAAAGTAAGTTCATACTACAAAATAGAGGACATACATCAAATATTTCAAAAAACAAACATCCAGGCTATAGATGATATAATGATATCTAATATATAAAAGCCGAAGGCACTTCCGTGACTTTGTCCCCACTTCCGTCACTTTGTACACACACACACACAGACACTCCGCTATACTTACCACCGGCCCTGCGTCCGCCGCCAGTATCCTCAGTCTACATGGCGCCGCTAGGGATGGGCGAATCCTAAATTACTCGGAATCGCTAGACTCTAACGAGTCCGAGTCCGGGACTCGCTACTCGTTGCGAGTCTAGCGAGTCCAATGTAATTGAATGGGGAAGCGAGTAATTGCGAGTAATTCCTCTGCTGCTGGACCCTATAAGGTCTGGCAGCAGAGGAAAAACCTGAAATTTCCCATTTCATTGTTTAAAAGCCAGCGGTAAAAAGCCACTGGCTTTTAAACAATGCTGACAGCTTGCAGGGGCTGTCACTATTGTTCGGGAGGGGGGTGGGGTAGCACCGGTGTTCACTCACCGTCCTCCTTCTTCCCTGTGTCTTTGTTACTGCAGCCGCATAGCACGGCTGTGGCCGCAAAGCACAGCCGCTGTCACTGAAAACCGGATTCTCCCGGATTGTACCGATCAAGGTGCAATCCGGCGCCCCATAACATCGGGCTCTATGGTCCCTGATTGCAACCTGACCAGGTGCAATCCGGTTTTAATCAGGTTTTCTATTTTTGACCTTCCCCCAGGATTTTCAAATGAACAACTGACTCAGGTCAGCTGTTCATTTGAAGTGGCAGTGCTGGCATGGTTCATGTGAGCTCATGCTTGCCTGCATGAACTCACATAAACTTTCCCAGGGTGCACAGCTCTGCTACATCTCTGGTGGAGGTTCTCTACCAGACATGTAGCAGAGCTAAAGAAGAACCCTGGATTGGACTACGGCGAATTTCCAGCTTAGGGCCAGCTGATAATACAAAGCTGGCCCTAACCCCTTTATTACCCAGAGAGCCACCGCACCAGGGCCCTGGAAGAATTGGGTTCAGCGCCAGAAAATGGCGCTTCAATGAATGCGCCATTTTCTGGGGTGGTTGCGGGCTGCCATTCGCAGCGGGGGGTGCCCAGAAGGCTTGGGCTTCCATGCGCTGCGGATTCCAGCCCCCAGCTGCTTAGCTGGACCTGGCTGGACATAGAAATTGCGGGAGCCCCATGCATTTTTTTTTTATTTCATGAAATTCATGAAATAATAAAAAATAAGGGCTTCCCGATATTTTTGTGTCCAGGCAGGTCCAAATATCAGCCCGTTGCCGCCTGTTGTATCCGGCTGGCATACAAAAATACGGCGAAGCCCACATCAACATTTTTTTGAAAAACCCATTAAATAATCCTCTAAAAAGGGACTGCATCTTTATTAACACCTCAACCATGGTTGAGGGGTTAATAAAGATGCATTCCCTTGCACTCTTATTGTTTTTTGGATCTTTCAGAAAAAAAATTGACGTGGGCTTCGCCGTATTTTTTGTATCCAGCCGGATATAGCAGGCTGCCAACAACCCCCAGGTGTCTATCTGTACCTGGCCGGACACAACAATATAGGGGAACCCCTTTTTTTTTATTATTTCATGAAGTTCATGAAATAATAAAAAAAATGCATGGGGCTCCGCGCTATTTCTATATCCAGCCAGGTACAGCTAGGCAGCTGGGGGCTGGTATCCGCAGCGCAGGGAGGCCCAAGCCTTCTGGGCACCCCCCGCTGCGAATGGCAGCCCGCAGCCACCCCAGAAAATGGTGCGTTCATTGAAGCGCCATTTTCTGGCGCTGAACCTAGCTCTTCCAGGGCCCTGGTGTGGTGGCTCACTGGGTAATAAAGGGGTTAGGGCCAGCTTTGTATTATCAGCTGGCCCGAAGTCTGAAATTCATGGTGGTCATGCCAATAGTAGACATTACCGCCATGAATTTCTAGAATTTCTAGTGAATTTTTAAAAAAACAGAACACAGCAAAAATATTTTTATTTGAAAAAAAAAACAAAAATGACACTTAGGGACTCCAACTTTATTTAAAAAAAATCCTCTTCCGTCCGCCGTAGTCCAATCCAGGGTTCTTCTTTAGCTCTGCTACATCTCTGGTAGAGAACCTCCACCAGAGATGTAGCAGAGCTGTGCACCATGGGAAAGTTCATGTGAGTTCATGCAGGCAAGCATGAACTCACATGAACCCTGCCAGCACTGCTACTTCAAACGAACAGCTGACCTGAGTCAGCTGTTCATTTGAAAATCCAGGCGGAAAGGTCAAAAATAGAAAACCGGATAAAACCGGATTGCACCTGGTCAGGTTGCAATCAGGGACCATAGAGCCCCATCTTATGGGGCGCCGAATTGCACCCTGATTGGTACAATCCGGGAGAATCCAGTTTTCAGTGACAGCGGCTGTGCTATGTGGCTGCAGTCGCAAAGACACAGGGAAGAAGGAGGACGGTGAGTGACCACCGGCGCTACCCCCCTCTCCCCCTCCCGAACAATAGTGACAGCCTCTGCAAGCTGTCAGCATTATTAAAAGCCAGCGGCTTTTTACCGCTGGCTTTTAAACAATGAAATGAGAAATTGCAGGTTTTTCCTCTGCTGCCAGACCTTATAGGGTCCAGCAGCAGAGGAATTACATTTCCCTTAATTTACATTGGACTCATTACTGTGCGAGGAATCGCTTGGAAACTCGAAGATTACTGAGTCCTGCAAGTCCAATACTACTCACAGAGTAACGAGTCCTAACGAGTAGATTCGCCCATCCCTAGTCGCCGCCCCCGAACTACTGGATCCAATATGGCCATATTGGATCCAGTCGTCCGGGGGCGGCGACATGCTTTGTCCAAGATGGCGTCCGGGAAGTCTCGCGAGACATCCTGGACGCCATATTGGATCCAGTCGTCATGGGGCGGCGACATGTCGACTGAGAATCCAGACGGCGGGGAAGACGCAGGGCCGGTGGTCAGTATAGCAGAGTGTGTGTGTGTGTGTGTGTGTGCGCTGACCACTCTGCCCACCGCACTGCGCTGATCACTCTGCCCACGGCACTGCGCTCAACACTCCGCCCACGACACTGCGCTCAACACTCTGCCCACGGCACTGCGCTCAACACTCTGCCCACGGCACTGCGCTCACCACTCTGCCCACGGCACTGCGCTCACCACTCTGCCCACGGCACTGCGCTCACCACTCTGCCCACGGCACTGCGCTCACCATTCTGCCCACGGCACTGCGCTGACCACTCTGCCCACGGCACTGCACTGACCACTTTGCCCACGGCACTGCGCTGACCGCGCTGACCACTTTCACCGCACTCACTGCTAACTACTGAGCCACCGTGCAGTGCTAACCACTGAGCCACCATGCAGTGCTAACCACTGAGCCACCGCGCAGTGCTAACCACTGAGCCACCGCGCAGTGCTATCCACTGAGCCACCGTATACTCTGCTACCCACAGAGCCACCTGTATACTCTGCTACCCACAATATATATACACACAATGCATTTCACCGCACTCCCGTAACTATTAGTAATTAAACTATATATGGATTCTAGACTACCCGATTCTTTAGAATCGGGCCGCCATCTAGTATATATATATTTATTTAGATGTGTGTCTTATTCATTTGGAGGAGAGAGGGAGGACACATGGAGGGACGGAGGATACTCACCTGTCCAGAAGACGCCTGTATTCGTCGCCTGGCAATGTCTCTTCTCACAGGCCAGCTTCAACGCATGCGCAGATAGCATGCTGAAGCCGACCTGGGAGCGACGTACACCTAGCGGCGCCCAGCAGTGACGCGATGCCGGTGTCACGTGACCGCGTCTCAGCGATGATGATCTGGGTTGGTAATTTGAAACGTGCCCACGCTCTACCGCCTATAATGATGCCCTTTAGGGCATAATTTACGAGCAAGGTAGGGGGAGAGTGGCTTACAACACCTGGCCTACTCGTCAAACACACCCTAAGTAACGCCCATCCGACAAGGATGTGGTAAGTTTGCAAAACAGTTTATTGCCAGCCTAATTTGATTGAAAAGGTCAGACAGGGATGGGTATTATACTAATTTGAGGCTGCAGGGACAGTTATTGATAGGTTAGGTGGCTTTTAGGGGGTGACAGGTTCCCTTTAAACGATGTAATTTTTAAAAGTTCTCATATTTTTGCCACTAACAGATCTACTATATAATTGCCGTAGCGACTTCCGTCGGAGCGGCGCTGCTTCCGGTCGCTTGGTTAGCGAGTCCGAGCTGCTTCTCCTGGACTCTCCCCGTGGCCGCGTAGCGGCCAAGGCGACTCACGAAGCAATGCCCGCAAAGCGGGCATTGCGAGTCGTTGCAGCCTAGCGAAGCAATGCCCGCGAAGCGGGCATTGCGAGTCGCTACACCGCTAACCAAGCCACCGAAGCCCATACTCCTGTAGTGTACACCGCTATACTATACTACAGTCCCATGCCCATAAGCGCCATGGGACTGTAGTATACCATCGCGCTGTACACTACAGCCCCCTGCCGCTCTAAGCCACTACGCGCTGCTGTACTGTACACCGCTATAGTATACTACAGTCCCATGCCCATAAGCGCCATGGGACTGTAGTATACCATCGCGCTGTACACTACAGCCCCCTGCCGCTCTAAGCCTACCCCTAAGGCACCGCCGCCCCTAACCCCCTACCCCTAAGCCCCGCAGCAGCCCCGACCACCTAACCCCCGACCCGCACCATCCAAAGCCGCCGCCGATACCCCCTAAGCCCCGCCGTCTACCTCCTAAGCCATCGCCGCCCCTACCTAAGCCCCTACCCCCTAAGCACCCTACCCCCTAAGCCCCGCAGCAGCCCCGACCACCTAACCCCCGACCCGCACCATCCAAAGCCGCCGCCGATACCCCCTAAGCCCCGCCGTCTACCCCCTAAGCCATCGCCGCCCCTACCTAAGCCCCTACCCCTAAGCACCGCAGCAGCCCCGACCACCTAACCCCCGACCCGCAGCATCCAAACCTGCCCCCGATACCCCCTAAGCCATCGCCGCCCCTACCCCCTAGGCCCCCGCCGATACCCCCTAAGCCATGCCGCCTACCCCCTAAGGCACCGCCGCCCCTAACCCCCTACCCCCTAGACCCCCGACGATACCCCCTAAGCCATGCCGCCTACCCCCTAAGGCACCGCCGCCCCTAACCCCCTAAACCCCGCAGCAGCCCCGACCACCTAACCCCCGACTCGCACCATCCAAACCCGCCGCCGATACCCCCTAAGCCCCGACTACCTAACCCCCGACTCGCACCATCCAAAGCCGCCGCCGATACCCCCTAAGCCCCGCCGTCTACCCCCTAAGCCATCGCCGCCCCTACCTAAGCTCCTACCCCCTAGGCCCCCGCCGATACCCCCTAAGCTCCCGCCGCTGTCCCCTGCCCCTGTCGCTAAAGCCCTACACCCTAACTCCCCGCCGTCCCCTAACCTAACGCCGCTCTCACCTAAGGCCCTACACCCGAAGCCCCCGTCCATCACTTACATGCCTTCAAGTCATCTGATCGTCCGATCGTCCGTCCGATCCTCCGTCCGGCCAGGCGTCCTCTTCCTCCGGCCCCGGGGGTCTTCTCTCTTCTTTCCGCCATCTCCGCCTCTTCGTCCGGCCCCGGGGATCTTCTGTCTTCTTTTCCGAAAATTCCACCTCCGACGTCCTCTTCCTTCTCATTAAGATAGAATGGAGGAAAAATCCCCCATTCTACCTCAATGAAATCTCACGCCGTCTTCTGATTGGTCGCTGGATAATGCCCTCAGCCAATCAGAAGAGCTCCTCATTCAGTTTTCATTCAGGTCCGCCTTTTTTCCCCATTGACATACATTACCGGTGTGTCGGCGATTTTATGGCCGCCCCCCTGGTTCTATTTGTCGGCCCTAAAATCGCGGACACACCGCTAATGCATCTCTATGGGCAGTCAGCTCGACTTCTGATTGGTTGCCGTTCAATCCGAAATCGGGCTGACTGCCCATAGAGATGCATTAGCGGTGTGTCCGCGATTTTAGGGCCGACAAATAGAACCAGGTGGGCGGCCATAAAATCGCTGACACACCGGTAATGTATGTCAATGGGCCAAAAAAAAGGCGGACCTCAATGAGAACTGCGTCTCAGTCAAACTTAAAAAAATAAATAAATTAAATAATAAAAAAAATAATTAAAAAAGAATTAAAAAATAATAAAAATATTAATTAAAAATAATAAACAATTCAATAAAAATAATAATAAAAAAAATAAAATATATGCTAATAAGATCAGCCCTTTGCGGACCTCAATGAGAACTGCGTCTCAGCCTAAATAATAAATTAAATAATAAAAAAAATAATTAAAAAAGAATTAAAAAATAATAAAAAAAATTAATTAAAAATAATAAAAAATTCAATAAAAATAATAATAAAAAAATAAAATATATGCTAATAAGATCAGCCCTTTGCGGACCTGAATGAGAACTGCCTCTCAGCCTAAATAATAAATTAAATAATAAAAAAAATAATTAAAAAAGAATTAAAAAATAATAAAAAAAAATAATTAAAAATAATAAAAAATTCAATAAAAATAATAATAAAAAAATAAAATATATGCTAATAAGATCAGCCCTTTGCGGACCTGAATGAGAACTGCTCTCAGCCTAAATAATAAATTAAATAATAAAAAAAATAATTAAAAAAGAATTAAAAAATAATAAAAAAAAATAATTAAAAATAATAAAAAATTCAATAAAAATAATAATAAAAAAATAAAATATATGCTAATAAGATCAGCCCTTTGCGGACCTGAATGAGAACTGCGTCTCAGCCTAAATAATAAATTAAATAATAAAAAAAATAATTAAAAAAGAATTAAAAAATAATAAAAAAAAATAATTAAAAATAATAAAAAATTCAATAAAAATAATAATATAAAAATAAAATATATGCTAATAAGATCAGCCCTTTGCGGACCTGAATGAGAACTGCCTCTCAGCCTAAATAATAAATTAAATAATAAAAAAAATAATTAAAAAAGAATTAAAAAATAATAAAAAAATTAATTAAAAATAATAAAAAATTCAATAAAAATAATAATAAAAAAAAAAAATATATGCTAAAAAGATCAGCCCTTTAGCGCACCTGAATGACAACTGCCTCTCAGCCTAAATAATAAATTTAATAATAAAAAAATAATTAAAAATAATTAAAAAATTATAAAAAAATAAATAAAACATAATTAAAAAATAAATAACAAATAATAAATAATAATTAAAAAAAAAATGCTAATAATAATATTACTGCTAATAATAATGCTATTAATGCTAATAATTATGTTATTAATGCTATTATTAATGCTAATAATGCTATTATTAATTCTATTAATGCTAATAATAATGCTATTAATGCTATTAATAATGTTATTAATGCTATTATTAATGCTAATAATGCTATTATTAATGCTATTAATGTCAATATAATTTATATCTATTAATATGATTATTAATGCTATTAATGCTAATAAATGCTAATAATGCTATTAATGCTAATAATAATGCTATTAATGCATTAATAATGTTATTAATCTATATAATGCTAATAATGCTATTATTAATGCTATTAATGCTAATAATAATGCTTTATTAATGCTATTAATTATAATTTATTAATGCTATTATTTAATGCTATAATGCTATTATAATGCTATTAATGTCAATATTATTTATCTAAATATGCATTTAATGCTATTATTAATGTTATTAAATGCTAATAATAATGCTATTAATGCTATATAATGCTAATATATAATGCTATTAATGCTATTAATAATGTTATTAATGCTATTATTAATGCTAATAATGCTATTATTAATGCTATTTATGCTAATAATAATGCTATTAATGCTATTAATAATGCTATTAATGCTATTAATAATGCTATTAATCCTATTATTTATGCATAATTATAATGCATTACTATATGTATTTTTCTTTAATGCTAAATATTTAATCTATGATGTATTATATAAATGTATCATATTAATGCTAATAATGAAAATGCTATTAATGCTAATAATAATGCTATTAATGCTATTAATAATGTTATTAATGCTATTATTAATGCTAATTAATGCTATATTAATCTATTAATGCTAATTAATATAATTCTATTAATGCTAATTAATATTGTTATTAATGCTATTATGAATGTAATAATCTATTATAATGCTATTTATGCTAATAATAATGCTATTAATGCTATTAATAATGCTATTAATGCTATTAAATTAATGCTATTAATCCTATTATTATATGCTATAATGCTATTAATGCTAATATTAATCCTATTAATGGTATTATTAATGCTTTAATGCTATAATAATGCTATTAATGCTAATAATAATGCTATTAATGCTATTAATAATGTTATTAATGCTATTATTAATGCTATAATGCTAATTAATTCTATTAATGCTAATAATAATGCTATTAATGCTATTAATAATGTTATTAATGCTATTATTAATGCTAATAATGCTATTATAATGCTATAATGTCAATTATCCTATTAATGGTATTATTAATGCTATTAATGCTAATAATAATGCTAATAATGCTATTAATGCTAATAATAATGCTATTAATGCTATTAATAATGTTATTAATGCTATTATTAATGCTAATAATGCTATTATTAATGCTATTATGCTAATAATAATGCTATTAATGCTATTAATAATGCTATTAATGCTATTAATAATGCTTATTAATCTATTATTTAATATAATGCATTATGCTATTATTATATCTATTATGTAATAATAATGCTATTAATGCTATAATAATGCTATTAATGCTAATAATATGCTATTAATGCTATTATTAATGTATATTAATGCTATTAATGCTAATAATGCTATATAATTCTATTAATGCTAATAATAATGCTAATTAATGCTATTAATAATGTTATTAATGCTATATTAATGCTAATAATCTATTTATTAATGCTATTATGTAATATATGCTATTAATGCTATTATAATGCTATAATGCTATTAATAATGCTATTAATCCTATATTATGCTATTAATGCTATTAATGCTAATATTTATCCTATTAATGTAATTATTAATGCTGTTAATGCTAATAATAATGCTATTAATGCTAATAATAATGCTATTAATGCTATCAATGCTAATATTTATCCTATTAATGGCATTATTAATGCTATTAATGCTAATAATGCTATTAATAATGCTATTAATGCTAAAAATAATGCTATTAATGCTATTAATACTTTTATTAATGCTCATAATACTGCTAATAATGCTATTAATACTGCTATTACTGCTAATAATAATGCTATGGCTTATATTATTGCTATTGATGATGCGATTATTATTTAAAAATCTTTAAAAAAACAATAAACATATTTTAGATACCCGATGCATTTGCATCAGGCTAACAGCTATAACTACTATAATCAAATTAATGCACGTTCTAGAATCCCGATGCATTTGCATCGGGCTCACAGCTAGTATATTATATTGGATTATTTTCTTCATTTAAAAGTAATAAAGTTTCTTTTTTAATTCTTTATTTAAATTTTCAAACATAAAAAAGCAAATAATCTCAGTAAGCAATAGATCGTGTAGACTGTGGTCTCCTGTGAGGTACTGTTATACATGCAAGTTTATGCAAAAAACTGAAATATATAAACAATAACAATTAAAAATAACGAAAAGAAAAGCTAGATATAGCAGGCATATCCATATCATATATAGTTACAGATTAGAGATGAGTGATGTTTGATTCGAAATGTTCGCCAATAGAGATGAACGGCTCGACTCGAATTGTTCGTTGTTCGCCAATCTCAAATTCAAGTTGTTTTTGGTGGTGTTCGAGTCATTCGCCGAATTAGAACAATTGTGTTCAAATTCGGCGGATCTAGAACATGTTCGATTTTGGTTCGAAAATGCGGCAGATGCTGTCAAAAAACCACATCTGCCGCATTTTCAGCCAAAATAAACATGTATTAAGTTAAATAAAGTGTTAAAAGCGAAAAAAAAATGTATGCTCACCTCTCCGCTGTCCACCCATGGCTCCGTCAAGGTCCTGTTGCTGATAGGACCTGTGGTGACATCAGTTGTCGCGGGAACTCCGGTCACATGACCGGATTTCCCGCAATAACATGACGTCACCACAGGTCCTATCAGCAAGTGGACCTTGCCGCAAAGGTTAAAATAGACATTTTTATGTTTTGGACACTTTATTTAAGTAAAAGAAAGTGTCCAAAACATAAAAATGTCTATTTTAACCTTTCCGGCAAGGTCCTCTTGCTGATAGGACCTGTGGTGATGTCATGTTATCACTGGAACTCTGGTCACATGACCCGGAGTTCAAACCGGATTCTGCCGGATTGACCTGGTCCGGTGCAATCTGGCACCATAGAGTCCCATGTTATGGTGCGCTGGATTGAACCAGACCGGTACAATTCGGGAGAATCCAGTTTTAAAACCACTTTGAAAACCAGATTCTCCTGGATTGTACTGGTCCAGTGCAATCCGGCGCCCCATAACATAGGGCTCTATGGTGCCGGATTGCACCGGATCGGTACAATCCGGGAGAATGCGGTTTTCAAACTGGTTTTCTCTTTTGGACGCCTTCCCGCCGGGATTTTCAAATGAGCAGCTGACTCAGGGGGTTAATAAGGATGCAGTCCCTTTCATTCATATTGTTTTTTGGATTTTTCAGAAAAAAAATTGACGTGGGTTTTGCCATATTTTTGTATCCAGCCGGATACAGCAGGCAGCGATGGGCTGCCACCAACCCCCAGGTGCCTATTTGTACCTGGCCGGACACAACTATATAGGGGAGCCTCTTTTTTATATTAATTAATTTCATGAAATAATTAAAAAAAAATGTGTGGGGCTCCGCGCGATTTTTATGTCCAGCCACGTACAGCTAGGCAGCTGGGGGCTGGAATCCGCAGCGCAGGGAGGCCCAAGCCTTTTGGGCACCCCCGCTGCAAATGGCCGCCCGCAGCCACCCCAGAAAATGGCGCGTTCATTGAAGCACCATGTTCTGGCGCTGAACCCAGCTCATCCAGGGCCCTGGTGCGTTGGCTCACTGGGTAATAAAGGGGTTAGAGCCAGCTTTGTATTATCAGCTGGCCCTAAGCCTGAAATTCATGGGGTCACGCCAATATTAGACATGCCCCCCATAAATTTCTATTAAATTGTTTAAATAAAAACACAACACCAAGAAAAATTATTTTTATTTGAAAAAAAAAAAAACAAAAACACACTTAGGGACTCCATCTTTATTTTAAAAAAATCCTCTTCCGTCCAATATAGTCCAATCCAGGGTTCTTCTTTAGCTCTGCTACATCTCTGGTAGAGAACCTCCACCAGAGATGTAGCAGAGCTGTGCACCCTTGGGAAAGTTCATGTGAATTCATGCAGGCAAGCATGAACTCACATGAACCTCACAGCACTGTGCTACTTCAAATGAACAGCTGACCTGAGTCAGCTGTTCATTTGAAAATCCTAGCGGGAAGGCGTCCAAAAGAGAAAACCGTTTTGAAAACTGGATTCTCCCGGATTGTACTGGTCCGGTGCAATCCGGCACCATAGAGCAAAGAAAGTGTCCAAAACATAAAAATGGCTATTTTAACTTTTGCGGCAAGGTCCTCTTGCTGATAGGACCTGTGGTGACGTCATGTTATCGCTGGAATTCCGGTCATGTGACCAGAGTTCCTGCGATAACTGACGTCACTACAGGTCCTATCAGCAACAGGACCTTACCGGAGCCATTGGTGAACCGTGGAGAGGTGAGCATACATTTTTTTTTGTTTTTAACACTTTATTTTACTTAATTTCACTTCCGCAATGTATGTATGTATATACAGTGCGAAAGTGAAACAGCCCCACATAGCTGTTTATTTAGTGTTTCAGGGTGTTCGACGGAGTTCGTTGAGCATTCGACGAACATTCGTCGAACGTCCCGCTGATTCGACAAATCAAATCGAACACTAGGGTGGTGGCTTGTCTCTATTCTCCAATCTCAAATTCAAGCTTTTTAGGGTGGTGTTCGAGTCACTCGACGAATGCAAACAATTAGCTTCAAATTCTGCAGTTCAAGGTTATGTTCGATAACAGTTCGTTCACCAAAAAGACCCTATAAAGTGGTCTAGGGGCAGAGGAAAAGGCTGAAATGGGGGCATGATTGTTTAAAAGCCAGCGTTAAAAAGCTGCCAGCTTTTAAACAATCATTCAGCCCGATCCTCTGCCCCCCTCAGCCTCCCATCCTGATCCTCCGCTCCCCCACCACCTCCCATCCAGATCCTGAGTTAGGACCGGGCAGGGAGTGCAGCACCAGGGAGCCGGGAGCGAAGGACCAGGGCAAGAAAGCCGGCCTCGGTAAGAAAACTTCACCGCCTGCTTTCCTGCTCTGTGCTGCACTCCCCGCTCCCTGATGCCCCCTCCCTGCTCCATGGAGCTGCTCCCCCTGCCTGGTCCTAATTTAGGATCAGGTGGGGAGGCAGCGGGGGGAGCGATGAGGGGGCATCAGGGAGCAAGGAGCGCAGCACACAGCAAGAAAGCCAGCGGTGAAGTCTTCTCACCACTGGCTTTCCTGCCAATTACTTCAAATGATCAGCTGATACAGATCAACTGTTCATTTGAAGAAGCCGCGGTGCTGTCAGGGTTCATGTGAGTTCATGCTGCATGAACTCACATGAACTTTCCCACAGCCACCCAGCGCACAGCTGAGCTACATCTTTGGTAGAGGTTCTCTACCAGAAATGTAGCTGAGCTAAAGAAGAAAACTGGATTGGACTACGTCAGACAGAAGATCATTTTTTAATAAAAATGGAGTCTAAGTGTTGTTTTGTTATTTTTTCTAATAAAGGATTTTTTCTCTTGTGTTTTTTTAAAAAAAACTTTACTAGAAATTCATAGCGGTCATGCCTACTATTGGCGTGACCCCATGAATTTTGGGCTTAGGGCCAGCTTATAATACAAAGCTGGCCCTAACCCCTTTATTACCCAGTGAGCCACTGCACCAGGGCCCTGGATGAGCTGGATACAGCGCCAGAAGATGGCGTTTCTATGAACGTGCCATTTTCTGTGGTGGCTGCGGGCTGCAATTCGCAGCGCTGGGACCCAGAAAGATTGGGCCTCCCTGCGCTGCAGATTCCAGACCCCAGCTGCCTAGTTGTACCTGGCTGGACATAGAACTAGCGCAAATCCCCACACATTTTTTTTACTATTTCATGAAATTCATGAAATAATATTAAAAAAGGGCTTCCCTATATTTCTCTTTCCAGGCAGGTACAAATAGGCAGCTGGGGGCTGGGGGCAGCCCGTTCCTGCATGCTGTACCTGGCTGGCGTACAAAAATACGGCGAAGCCCACGTCAAAATTTTTGCAAAAAATCCATAAAACAATCCAAAAAAAGGGACTGCATCTTTATTAACGCCTCGACCATCAAATCTGTCACAGAGATGATGGTCAAGGGATTAATAAATATTAAGTGCCATTTTTTTATTGTTTTATGCCTATTTGTACCTCCCTTGAAATAGAAATATAGAGAAGCCCTTTTTTTTATTATTTCATGAATTTCATGAAATAATAAAAAACAAAATGATGGGGCTTCACGCTATTTTTATGTCCAGCCAGGTACAAATAGGCAGATGGGGGCTGGGATCCGCAGCACAGGGAGGCGCAATCTTTCGGGGCCCCCCCTGAGAATTGCAGCCAGCAGCCACCCCAGAAAATGGCACGGTCTTAGAAGCACCATCTTCTGGTGCTGTATCCAGCTCATCCAGGGCCCTGGTGCAGTGGCTCACTGGGAAATAAAGGGGTTGGGGCCAGCTTTGTGTTATCAGCTGGCCCTAATCCCGAAATTCATGGGGTCACGCCAATAGTAGACATGACCGCCATGATTTTCTATGAAAGTGTTAAAGAAAAAAGCGTGAAAAATATGTTTATTAGAAAAAAACACAAAAGAAAACTTAGAGACTCCATCTTTATTAAAAAAAATTCTTCCATCTGTCGTAATCCAAATGGCAAGGAATGTCAGCTCTGCATCCCTCTGCGTAGGTATACGTTTATGCAGAGGGACAGCAGCTAACAACTGACTGTGACAGTCAAAGTTCACTCCAGGTCATAGCTGGGGCTATGACCACGAGTGAACTCTGCCTTCACACCAACATCAATGCCGATGACAGCGGAAAATGCTGAGTGCACGGCAGAGAGGAGTGAATATCTCAGAAGTTAATTAATTTCCGAGATATTTACTCCTCTCTGCCATGCGCTCAGCAGTTTCCGCTTCTAAGTGCCATAAATTCTCGCATTGAATTTTGTTGTTTAATAAATGAGAAATTGGTTTATTCGGGAGAGAAAACCAGAGGCCATAGGGGTCTGTAAAGTCGGTATTAAAAATGTATGCAATAAGTCCAATCGGAATTTTGTCTATAAAGTAACATACAGGTGGGTGGTTTGGTATTAACGAACGCCTAATGGATAAAGTTGTGGAAAGAAGATCATCAAATTCAGTCCCAAAAGTAACAAAGTTTAAATTTTTTGACTCAGTTGACTTGTTTCTTTTTATCTTCTTTTAGGACAATGTGTGCAAATCTGATATAATTTTAAATCACATTTACACTGAAATATGGAAAATTCTAATGGGTTCACAAACTCTCAAAAATCACTGCATTTGTATCTAAGAATAGATCTTTTCAGCCTGTAATAACATGATCATACAGCTCAATACAATAAGAGGCTAAGAAAATAGCTTGAATATGTTTCTGCAAACTAGCTTACAGGACATTTTATGAAACAATTACAAAGTAACATTTTGAAAATTACTTCTACTTGGCAGGAAATAGCTTCCTTTGGCAGGTTACATTGAAATATAAAATACACATATTATACTAAAAATAATTTGCCATCTGGAGTGTGATGGACTATTCCCCTGACAGTGGAAAACTCCAGAAGATGTACTTGTCAGCTACTGTTTAGGAGCCGTAGGTGAAACTTGTAAAAGTTCCATATCGAGCTATCTGTTTTCTTATATGTTTATTAAGTAGCTTTTTAGCCAAACTCTAATAAGATATGTGATATTGTCCTTGATTTAACAGTATTAACACTAGAAGTCCCAGATATTTCGAGCTTCCCCCTGAAGTCCCAAAAGAGGGTCAAATGACCCTTAGTCCAAACTGAATAGAACTAACTAGAAACTAAATGGCTAAATTCAATGGCAACAACCTCCTGTGGTGCGACAGTAATGGCCTTAATTACAGAACAAAAGACGGTGATTAGAGGATGTTAGCTAAAATCCTTCAGGTCATTTGACCCGTCTCTGGGTTCCAAAGGTAGAAATGTTAAATGACCCCTCTCTGGGACTTCTAGTGTTAAGGGGGTGGCCCCCTGTAGTTTTCATATTTTCAGAAGTGCTCTGGACTGCCCGTTTAGGCCAGCGTATGACTTTGTGACTGACCCAGACTGTGTACTGCAACATCCGATGAGCATAGTGGCACTGAAGATGGCTGAGTGCAATGATCAGCCAACTACAAAGCAGAAGAAAAATGGCCACTTCACATTTACTGAAGTTGTGGTCGAAGGCTTTCCACAAAGTGTAAACTTTAGAAAAAAGTTCTCTTTGTTTTTGAAAATAGAGCATATTAAATGAGGGATATGTTTAAGTTTTAATCATATAATAAAATGAGCGATAACCATAATGGTACCTTTACACGCTGCTACCGAAGGTAGCAACAGGTTGGCACCGTACGTGCACGTGCGCAGTTTCAATGGTTGCTAACGGTACCTGATACCGCAATTACATGCTGCCACAAGGTGCTCCACAGAAGGTATTTTTGGTCCCTGGAAGTGCCGATGGGTGCCGCAGGTTACCTTCTGTGGAGTACCTTCCCTGATTTACACGCCGCTACCACAAGGGAATCTGGACATACATATTGTGCGCCGTAACTACATAGGCGTGACAGAGTTGTGTATTACGCGGTGCTCGTACGGTGATTGAACAATGCAATACCATCATGATTGGCCAGTCAGCGCAGGGAGGCTGGCTAATACATGACACTATAGCAAATGTGTAGTGTGACTGGTCAGATCGTTAAATATGCCGCCCTGTGCAGGGACAGCCAATGGGTACACAGTAGCCCCCACCAATGAAAGCTGATGGGGCGTGGTATACATGACGCTCAAGCACGCCCCAGGTAACTCAAATACCGTACCTGTTCCCCGATTACACGCCGCTACCATAGGGTTTATACCTGCTTGTTTTTTAGCACGGCTGAAAGACAGGTATCCAAAGAGACAGGGAGCAACAACATGAATTACACGCCGCCACTTCGCTGTGTTTTGAAGGTAAAAGGTACAATTGTCTCCGACACCTGCCGGTTTCTACCTTTCGGTAGCGGTGTGTAAAGGTACCATTAAGGTTAGATTTTAAGAAAGGTGAAGTGGGGTAAATGAAGGATTATTGTACTGAAAACAAATGTGGATAGGGAAATTATGGTGTTCTGTCACCATAGTAATTATAACATCATAGCAAGAAATTGAATAAATTAAACATTTTAAGAGTGATCCCACAGAGAAGGATTTCAGTTTCCCCATAGAGCAATCATTTTAATAAAAAAAAAACTAGAGATCCTGTTTTCACTGTTGACCCAGACATCCAAGATAGGCAGAGTTCCCCCACAGAATACTAATTTTCTAAAAGTCCCGTACACAGCCTGTTTTCATTGTTGACCCACACATTCTTCTTTTTTTCTTTTGGTTTGGTTTTGCTTAGAAAACTGGACTTAAATTAATTTAGAATCCCAATAAATAAATATCAGACCACCGCGCTCACTCTGTAGGGTTGAGGGTGAATTTAATGAATACAATATATTATAAAACAAGTACCTGTGGCCACAGGGTAGATGGGAACCAGTTGGAATGAAAATGGTCTGACCGATGATAACAATAATAGTAGTACAGGTAATGGTGGACAATGAGTCTAGAGAAAATAAAAAGAGAATTTTATGATTGGAAACAAACTTTGAAGTTGTATTTATAAAATAAATCAAGGCTAAAAAATGAAGGATATTGCATGGTCTCTGATGAAGAAAATCCATGCAATTTTGAAATGCATAGGAACAGTGTTGTCAGCCTCTGTGCCTAATCAGGCACACTAGCTCTAAGCTCTGAGATGTTACCGCTCTCATTTTTTCCCGCCCGGGGTTGCAGGGATTTCTTCAAGCCAGAACTTTTCTCGCTCCTACGCGTTCTCCTAAGCAGACGCTGACCCAGTATGCACATCAATACTGCATGCTGTTGCATTGGGAGGATCATCACCACATTCATTCACGTAAGTCAAGCGGTTAAGTCTGTCTATATGTTGTTACTAGTGATGAGCGAGCATGCTCGCCACTACTCGGTACTCACACGAGTACCACTGTACTCGGGCTACTCGGCGAGCACCGAGTAATCTCGCGATACTCGTGCTGTGCTCGTGGTCGTCATCTCTGCATGTTGGCGCTCTTTTGAGAGCCAGCACACGTGCAGGGATTGGCTGGCAGACCACTGCAATGCCACAGCCCTGTTAGTTGTGGCATAGCAGTGATTGGCCGCCCTGCACAGCGTGACCGAGCCTTTATAACTCCCGGCGCGCTGTGCTCGGCACACAGCCATCCAGACAGTCAGTGTAGGGAGAGTGTCTGCTGCTGCTTAGGGACAGATTTGCAGCCCTTACAGGTAGATCCGGAGCAGGGCTGCAAACTGCTGCTGACCACAACAGTCCTTCTCAGGACTAATCTAGGAGGATATAGGCAGGGTGATCCAGATCGGAGTCCAAGCTTTCCAGTGACCAGAACAGTCCTTCTCAGGACTAATCTAGGAGGATATAGGCAGGGTGATACAGATCGGAATCCAAGCTTTTCTGTGACCATTAGAGTCACCACACTCTTGTACTTACTACCTTAATACAGGTTAGGGACTAAAATCCTCTCCTGAAACCATTACAGTCACCAGACTGGTGTACGTCATACCTTGATACAGGTTAGGGACTAAAATCCTCTTCTGAAACCATTACAGTCACCAGACTGTTGTACGTCATACCTTGATACAGGTTAGGGACTAAAATCCTCTCCTGAAACCATTACAGTCACCAGACTGGTGTACGTACTACCTTAATACAGGTTAGGGACTAAAATCCTCTCCTGACATCATTACAGTCACCAGACTGGTGTACGTACTACCTTAATACAGGTTAGGGACTAAAATCCTCTCCTGACACCATTACAGTCACCAGGCTCTTGTACGTCATACCTTGATACAGGTTCGGGACTAAAACCCTCTCCTGAAACCATTACAGTCACCAGACTGGTGTACGTACTACCTTAATACAGGTTAGGGACTAAAATCCTAATCTCTTGTAATCTGAACAGTCACCAGACTGGTGTACGTCATACCTTGATACAGGTTAGGGAACTAAAATCCTAATCTCTTGTGATCTGAACAGTCACCAGACTGGTGTACGTCATACCTTGATACAGGTTAGGGACTAAAATTCTCTCCTGAAACCATTACAGTCACCAGACTGGTGTACATACTACCTTAATACGGGTTAGGGACTAAAATCCTCTCCTGACACCATTACAGTCAACAGTCTGTTGTATGTCATACCTTGATACAGGTTAGGGACTAAAATCCTCTCCTGAAACCATTACAGTCACCAGACTGTTGTACGTCATACCTTGATACAGGTTAGGGACTAAAATCCTCTCCTGAAACCATTACAGTCACCAGACTGGTGTACGTCATACCTTGATACAGGTTAGGGACTAAAATCCTTTCCTGACACCATTACAGTCTCCAGACTGTTGTACGTCATACCTTGATACAGGTTAGGGACTTAAATCCTCTCCTGAAACCATTACAGTCACCAGACTGTTGTACGTCATACCTTGATACAGGTTAGGGAACTAAAATCCTAATCTCTTGTGATCTCAACAGTCACCAGACTGGTGTACGTCATACCTTGATACAGGTTAGGGAACTAAAATCCTAATCTCTTGTGATCTGAACAGTCACTAGACTGTTGTACGTCATACCTTGATACAGGTTAGGGAACTAAAATCCTAATCTCTTGTGATCTGAACAGTCACCAAACTGGTGTACGTCATACCTTGATACAGGTTAGGGACTAAAATCCTCTCCTGAAACCATTACTGTCACCAGACTGGTGTACATACTACCTTAATACGGGTTAGGGACTAAAATCCTCTCCTGACACCATTACAGTCAACAGACTGTTGTACGTCATACCTTGATACAGGTTAGGGACTAAAATCCTTTCCTGACACCATTACAGTCTCCAGACTGTTGTACGTCATACCTTGATACAGGTTAGGGACTTAAATCCTCTCCTGAAACCATTACAGTCACCAGACTGGTGTACGTCATACCTTGATACAGGTTAGGGACTAAAATCCTTTCCTGACACCATTACAGTCTCCAGACTGTTGTACGTCATACCTTGATACAGGTTAGGGACTTAAATCCTCTCCTGAAACCATTACAGTCACCAGACTGGTGTACGTACTACCTTAATATAGGTTAGGGACTAAAATTCTAATCTCTTGTAATCTGAACAGTCACCAGACTGGTGTACGTCATACCTTGATACAGGTTAGGGAACTAAAATCCTAATCTCTTGTGATCTGAACAGTCACCAGACTGGTGTACGTCATACCTTGATACAGGTTAGGGACTAAAATCCTCTCCTGAAACCATTACAGTCACCAGACTGGTGTACATACTACCTTAATACGGGTTAGGGACTAAAATCCTCTCCTGACACCATTACAGTCAACAGACTGTTGTACGTCATACCTTGATACAGGTTAGGGACTAAAATCCTCTCCTGAAACCATTACAGTCACCAGACTGGTGTACGTCATACCTTGATACAGGTTAGGGACTAAAATCCTTTCCTGACACCATTACAGTCTCCAGACTGTTGTACGTCATACCTTGATACAGGTTAGGGACTTAAATCCTCTCCTGAAACCATTACAGTCACCAGACTGTTGTACGTCATACCTTGATACAGGTTAGGGAACTAAAATCCTAATCTCTTGTGATCTCAACAGTCACCAGACTGGTGTACGTCATACCTTGATACAGGTTAGGGAACTAAAATCCTAATCTCTTGTGATCTGAACAGTCACTAGACTGTTGTACGTCATACCTTGATACAGGTTAGGGAACTAAAATCCTAATCTCTTGTGATCTCAACAGTCACCAGACTGGTGTACGTCATACCTTGATACAGGTTAGGGAACTAAAATCCTAATCTCTTGTGATCTCAACAGTCACCAGACTGGTGTACGTCATACCTTGATACAGGTTAGGGAACTAAAATCCTAATCTCTTGTGATCTGAACAGTCACCAGACTTGTGTACGTCATACCTTGATACAGGTTAGGGAACTAAAATCCTAATCTCTTGTGATCTCAACAGTTACCAGACTGGTGTACGTCATACCTTGATACAGGTTAGGGAACTAAAATCCTAATCTCTTGTGATCTCATCAGTCACCAGACTGGTGTACGTCATACCTTGATACAGGTTAGGGACTAAAATCCTCTCCTGACACCATTACAGTCACCAGACTGTTGTACGTCATACCATGATACAGGTTAGGGAACTAAAATCCTAATCTCTTGTGATCTGAACAGTCACCAGACTGGTGTACGTCATACCTTGATACAGGTTAGGGAACTAAAATCCTAATCTCTTGTGATCTGAACAGTCACCAGACTGTTGTACGTCATACCTTGATACAGGTTAGGGAACTAAAATCCTAATCTCTTGTGATCTGAACAGTCACCAGACTGGTGTACGTCATACCTTCATACAGGTTAGGGACTAAAATCCTAATCTCCTGTGACCTCTACAGTTACCAGACAGTTGTCGCTCTATACAGGCAAAATGCGCAAGGGCGTTGGCAAGGGCGTTGGCAAGGAACAAGGAAGTGGACGTGATGGTGGTGCAGGCAGAGGCTGAGGTCGTGTGCAAGCACTAATTTCGCAACAACAAAGGGACACATCTCCTCGCTCGCACGTCCTGTCCCAAATTCTTGGGGCCCGCAGCAGTAACACCACTGTTAAACCAAGACCAGTGTCAACAGGATGTTACTTGGATAGCGGATAATGCTTCAAGTCAGATGGGCACCTCCACAAACACCCTGTCTTCCACACGGTAAAGTGTCAGTAGCCATGATACTGCACCGCACATTTCCCAACCTGATCCTCCTTCCTACCACCAGGCCGAGTACACGTCCACGGACATTAATGATCCCACACTAGGACACTCGGAAGAGCTGTTCATGTATCCATTCGCAGAATCTGGCCTGTCGCCACCTCCTCTTGAAGTGGGTGATGAGGAGATGGTATGTACAGATGCCCAAATATTTGAGCAGCCACGTTCTGACGAACGGAACTTTGGCAAAGTGTCTCAAGAAGGGGTGGACGATGATGAGACACAATTGCCAGGAAGTCAGGAGGAGGATCAGGGTGCGGAAGAGGAAGACGATGTGGTGGATGATCCAGTAGCTGACCCAACATGGCAGGAGGATATGCAGAGCGAGGACAGCAGTGCACAGGGGGAGGGGGGCGTAGCATCCCAACAGGCAGTACGAAGCAGGGTTGCGTCCACAGGCAGAAGGCAGGCAACCGTTCCCCGGAACAACAACACGACTCAAGGTGCCTGTGCAAATGTTCGGTCTTCCTGAGTCTGGGAGTTTTTTAAGTTGGCTCCAGAAGACTCTAAAAAGGCCATTTGCCACACCTGCCATGCCAGTATCAGCAGGGCTACAAAAACTAGCAGCCTGACCACCACCAGCATGATCAGGCACATGTCAGCCAAGCACCCGACTTTGTGGGAAGTACAACAGAGTCGAGGAGCGGTGCTTGCTGATGTCACTGCTACGTCTTCGCCTGTTGTGCGTGCGAGCAAATCCCCTGTCCATGCTGGCCGCGAACAAGCCTCCGGCCCTGCACCTGAAGTTGCCCACGCACAAATTACACCACCATCGAGCACGTCCTTGTCCCAGCGCAGCGTTCAATTATCCATTCAGCAAACATTTGAACGCAGGCGCAAATACGCTGCCAACGCCCCACATGCCACAGTCCTGAATGATCACATTTCGCGACTCATAGCGCTAGAAATGTTGCCTTTCCGGCTGGTGGGGACGGACGCATTCCGCGGCCTGATGGCGGCTGCTGTCCCACGTTACTCGGTCCCCAGCCGCCACTATTTCTCCAGATGTGCCGTCCCCGCATTGCATAACCAAGTGTCCAACAGCATCACACGTGCCCTGAACAATGCTGTTTCAGCCAAAGTCCACCTAACAACAGACACGTGGACAAGTGCTTGTGGGCAAGGCCGCTACATCTCCTTGACGGCACACTGGATTAATATTGTGGAGGCTGGGACCCAGTCTGAGCGAGGGAAGGAACACGTCCTTCCCACACCAAGGATAGCAGGCCCTACCTCTGTCAGGGTTTCACTGACACTCTACAGCTCCGGAATGTCATGCTCCTCAGCCTCCTCCTGCGCATCCTCATCCACTGTACCCTCCACACCAGTCCCAAGCTGGAAGCACTGCAGCACTGCCTCTGCAAAGCGGCAACAGGCTGTGCTGAAGCTAGTCTGCATAGGTGACAAACCCCACAATGCAGAAGAGGTGTGGACAGCTCTGAAACAGCAGGCAGATCACTGGCTCACACCTCTGAACCTAAAGCCAGGAAAGGTCGTGTGTGACAATGTCCGGAACCTGGTGGCAGCTTTGAGGCGAGGCCAGCTGACGCATGTTCCATGCGTGGCCCATGAGCTCAACCTGGTGGTTCAGAGGTTTGTGAAGTCATACCCAGAGGTGTCTGACCTGCTGGTAAAAGTTCGCCGTCTGTCTGCACATTTTCGCAAGTCACCTGCTGCTTCAGCCGACCTTGCCGGCTTTCAGCGCCGTTTGCGTCTTCCGGCCCACAGACTGGTGTGTGATGTCCCCACGCGTTGGAATTCAACTCTGCACATGTTGGTCAGGATATGTGAGCAGAAGAGGGCAGTTGTGGACTACCTGCATCACCTAAGCCGTCAGGAAATGGGTCAAACTCCACACATTACACCTGAGGAGTGGAGATGGATGTCGGACCTATGCACCGTCCTCCAAAACTTTGAGGACTCCACCAAGATGGTGAGCGGCGATGATGCCATTATTAGCGTCACCATACCACTACTCTGCCTTCTAAAACGGTCTCTGCTGAAAATCAAAGAGGATGCATTGCAGGCCGAGCGCGATGACTTTGAGCAAGAAACAGTAGTGGGTGTGGGTGAAAACACACAGCCCAGCCTCATCTCATCACAACGTGCAGTGGAGGACTATGACGAGGAGGAGGAGGATGAAGACATGGAACAACTCTCTGGCCAAATTGAGGATATGACATGCACACCAGTCATACCCTCGATTCAGCGTGGCTGGCCAGAGGACAGGGGAGATGAGGAGGAGGAGGAGGACAGCATGTTCAGTCATAGTGTTGGTCTGGATACTGAAGTGATGGCTGTTAAGAGTCTGGCGCACATGGCTGACTTTATGGTAAGCTGCATGTCTCGTGACCCTCGCGTTCAGAACATCTTGGCCGACAATCAGTACTGGTTGGCAACACTGTTAGACCCACGCTACAAGGAGAACTTTTGTCTCTCATTCCTGAGGCGGAGAGGTCAGCCAAAATGCAGCAGTTCCACAGGGCCATAGTCATGGAAGTAGTGAAATCATTCCCCTCACAAAACGCTAGCGGCATAGGTCAGGATTCGGTGGACAACCAAGGCGTACGGCCGAGAGGGGCACAAGTCCAATCCGCCAGAGGTAGGGGAACTGTCTTTACGATGTGGGACAGTTTTCTCAGCCCCTCACGTACCACAGCCCCTGAGTGTGCGGGGTAGTGCCACCAGAAATGCTAAGTTTGGGCAGATGCTGAAGGAGTACCCTGCAGATCGAACAACTGTACTGCGAGATTCCTCTGCGCCTTTCAATTATTGGGTCTCCAAGCTGGACACGTGGCATGAATTGGCTCTCTACGCCTTCTTGGCGAAAATAGAACCGGATGAAGTGGCCTGTTTGCCACGAAACGCGTAGACAGAATAAACAGAGTGTGTGTGTTACTCTGTTACTCTTATTGTGGTCAGCGCGGCTTCTATCCATCCGGTTCTATTTTCTCCAAGTGGATCCTTACTTTTTGCCGGGAGCCTGCTGCGACCATACGTGCTTGTCCAAGGGAGTTGTGACCATTCACAACCAGACCAGGTGAGTCTGTATTGTGGGAGTCCGTGTGACCATCAAACAAGAAGGTATTACTCTATGTGCGCTTCTTTTCCATCTTTTTCTCTCTACGTCTTGGAAGTCCTGGCCTGCCCTGCTGCTAGCGTTTTATCAGAGCGTGTTTTCAGTGCTGCAGGTGAAATCATCACTAATAAACGCACCCGCCTGTCAACTGAAAATGCTGACAGGCTGACTCTGATCAAGATGAACAAGGGTTGGATTGGGCCAGACTTCACCACACCACCAGCAAATGACAACTGAATTAAAATTTTGTTATGTGAATTTGCCATGTACCTCCACTCACCCATGGGTACACACTTCAGGACTTTGGCTAATCGCTGGACTGCTCCTCCTTCTCCTCATGTGACACCATGATGACCGTTACAATAGTTAGGCTGTTGTTTGAGGTATACCCGCAGTGGTAAATTTTTTCGCCCATTCTTTTAGAATGGGCATTACAACGACAGGAGACCCGCTCCTTTTCAATGGGAAAAATGTTTTGAGGCCCTCCTGCACGTCTCTATCCAGGGACAATGTGTAGCCTCCCAATTTTTGGCTGCCCTGCCAAAGGGCAATACTACAACACACCCACTTGAGGGTTACAGGCCCTACTACATGTCTGTATGCATGGGTCACTGTTGAACCTCCCAATTTTTGACTGCCCTGACCAAAGGGCTATACTACAATACACCCACTTGAGGGTTACAGGCCCTACTACATGTCTGTATGCATGGGTCATTGTTGAACCTTCCAATTTTTGGCTGCCCTGGCCAAACGGCTATACTACAATACACCCAGTTCTTCTTTACAGGCCCTCCTGCACGTCTCTATCAAGGGACAATGTGGAGCCTCCCAATTTTTGGCTGCCCTGCCAAAGGGCAATACTACAATACACCCACTTGAGGGTTACAGGCCCTACTACATGTCTGTATGCATGGGTCATTGTTGAACCTCCCAATTTTTGACTGCCTTGACCAAAGGGCTATACTACAATACACCCACTTGAGGGTAACAGGCCCTACTACATGTCTGTATGCATGGGTCATTGTTGAACCTTCCAATTTTTGGCTGCCCTGGCCAAAGGGCTATACGACAATACACCCAGTTCTTCTTTACAGGCCCTCCTGCACGTCTCTATCCAGGGACAATGTGGAGCCTCCCAATTTTTGGCTGCCCTGGCCAAAGGGCTATACTAAAATACACCCACTTGAGGGTTACAGGCCCTACTACATGTCTGTATGCATGGGTCATTGTTGAACCTCCCAATTTTTGACTGCCCTGACCAAAGGGCTATACTACAATACACACACTTGAGGGTTACAGGCCCTACTACATGTCTGTATGCATGGGTCATTGTTGAACCTTCCAATTTTTGGCTGCCCTGGCCAAAGGGCTATACTATAATACACCCAGTTCTTCTTTACAGGCCCTCCTGCACATCTCTATCCAGGGAAACTGTGGAGCCTCCCAATTTTTGGTTGCCCTGGTCAAAGGGCTATACTACAATACACCCACTTGAGGGTTACAGGCCCTACTACATGTCTGTATGCATGGGTCATTGTTGAACCTTCCAATTTTTGGCTGCCCTGGCCAAAGGGCTATACTACAATACACCCAGTTCTTCTTTACAGGCCCTCCTGCACGTCTCTATCCAGGGACAATGTGGAGCCTCCCAATTTTTGGCTGCCCTGGCCAAAGGGCTATACTACAATACACCCACTTGAGGGTTGCAGGCCCTACTATATGTCTGTATGCATGGGTCATTGTTGAACCTTCCAATTTTTGGCTGCCCTGGCCAAAGGGCTATACTACAATACACCCAGTTCTTCTTTACAGGCCCTCCTGCACGTCTCTATCCAGGGACAATGTGGAGCCTCCCAATTTTTGGCTGCCCTGGCCAAAGGGCTATACTACAATACACCCACTTGAGGGTTACAGGCCCTACTATATGTCTGTATGCATGGGTCATTGTTGAACCTTTCAATTTTTGGCTGCCCTGGCCAAAGGGCTATACTACAATACACCCAGTTCTTCTTTACAGGCCCTCCTGCACGTCTCTATCCAGGGACAATGTGGAGCCTCCCAATTTTTGGCTGCCCTGGCCAAAGGGCTATACTAAAATACACCCACTTGAGGGTTACGGGCCCTAGTACATGTCTGTATGCATGGGTCATTGTTGAACCTCCCAATTTTTGGCTGCCCTGGCCAAAGGGCTATACTACAATACACCCACTTGAGGGTTACAGGCCCTACTACATGTCTGAATGCATGGGTCATTGTTGAACCTTCCAATTTTTGGCTGCCCTGGCCAAAGGGCTAGACTACAATACACCCACTTGAGGGTTACAGGCCCTCCTGCACGTCTCTATCCAGGGACAATGAGGAGCCTTCCAATTTTTGGCTGCCCTGGCCAAAGGGCTATACTACAATACACGCACTTGAGAGTTACAGGCCCTACTACATGTCTGTATGCATGGGTCATTGTTGAACCTTCCAATTTTTGGCTGCCCTGGCCAAAGGGCTATACTACAATACACCCACTTGAGGGTTAAAGGCACTACTACATGTCTGTATGCATGGGTCATTGTTGAACCTCCCAATTTTTGGCTGCCCTGGCCAAAGGGCTAGACTACAATACACCCACTTGAGGGTTACAGGCCCTACTACATGTCTGTATGCATGGGTCATTGTTGAACCTTCCAATTTTTGGCTGCCCTGACCAAAGGGCTATACTACAATACACACACTTGAGGGTTAAAGGCACTACTACATGTCTGTATGCATAGGTCATTGTTGAACCTTCCAATTTTTGGCTGCCCTGGCCAAAGGGCTATACTACAATACACCCACTTGGGGGTTACAGGCCCTACTACATGTCTGTATGCATGAGTCATTGTTGAACCTTCCAATTTTTGGCTGCCCTGGCCAAGGAAGATACTACAATAGACCCAGTTCCTCAAAATGGGCACATTATTTCAAGACAGGGCTTCATGTACGTCTCTTCTCAGGGTCATCGGAGTGCCGCACAATGTTTTCACGTAAAATGTTTCATGTAATCACAAAAAGTAACATACACCAGCTGTATCTCACTATTGGGTATGTGCCCTTAACATTTCCACCCTAAATATTCATTTTGGTGTCATTTTGGAAGGTTTTCTGGAGACTCCGTAAAATTGGCGTGAAACTCGGACAACATTGTTCACAGCTGTGACTTTTGAGTGAGAAATGTTTCCAGGGGTCTTCCCCATGGTGTTGCCATGTCATTTGAGCACTCTTCTGAGACTTTTGTGACATTTTTAGGGTTTTTCCATGCTTCCGGCAGTCATTTAATAAAAATACTCGTGTCTCCCATAGGATAACATTGGGCTCGTTACTCGGGCCGAGTACACGAGTATCTCGGGATGCTCGGCCCGAGCTTCGAGCACCCGAGCATTTTAGTACTCGCTCATCACTAGTTGTTACCTTTCACTTGCTTTCAGCTACTCACTTCTTAGGTGCAATTGTTTGTGCATCATTGTATGCACTACTAAATAAGAATTTTAAGAATCACTTAATTATTCAATTTATTATTATATTATTAATCTTTATATTTTTTAAGATTTCCATGCCCTCACAACTATATTGTTCAACTGTAGCACTTAGTATATTTTATCATAATTGTATTTCTTGTGGGCTACTATACCTTCTGTTTGTATTTAGCTCATTCACATTAAGCTCACTATACCAGGAATTTTACCTTTTACTACTTATACACATTTTTAAAGCCACATACAGTTGTGGCCAAAAGTATTGACACCCCTGCAATTCTGTCAGATAATACTCAGTTTCTTCCTGAAAATTATTGCAATCACAAATTCTTTGGTATTATTATCTTCATTTAATTTGTCTTCAATGAAAAAAACACAAAAAGAATTGTCTTAAAGCCAAATTGGATATAATTCCACACTAATCATAAAAAAGGGGGTGGACAAAAGTATTGGCACTGTTAGAAAAATCATGTTAGAAAAATCTTCTCTAATTTGTGTAATGAACAGCACCTGTAACTTACCTGTGGCACCTAACAGGTGTTGGCAATAACTAAATCACACTTGCAACCAGTTGACATGGATTAAAGTTGACTCAACCTCTGTACTGTGTCCTTGTGTGTACCACATTGAGCATGGAGAAAAGAAAGAAGACAAAAGAACTGTCTGATGACTTGAGAAACCAAATTGTGAGGAAGCATGAGCAATCTAAAGGCTACAAGTCCATTTCCAAAGACCTGAATGTTCCTGTGTCTACCGTACGCAGTGTTATCAAGAAGTTTAAAGCCCATGGCACTGTGGCTAACCTCCCTAGATGTATACGGAAAAGAAAAATTGACGAGAGATTTCATTGCAAGATTGTGCGGATGGTGGATAAAGGACCTTGACTAACATCCAAACAAGTTCAAGCTGCCCTGCAGTCCTAGGGTACAACAGTATCAAGCCATACTATCCGTCGGCGTCTGAATGAAAAGGGACTGTATGGTAGGAGACCAAGGAATACCCCACTTTTTACTCCGAGACATAAAAAAGCCAGGCTGGAGTTTGCCAAAACTTACCTGAGAAAGCCTAAAATGTTTTGGAAGAATGTTCTCTGGTCAGATAAGAAAAAAGTAGAGCTTTTTGGGCAAAGGCATCAACATAGAGTTTACAGGAGAAAAAAAGAGGCATTCAAAGAAAAGAACACGGTCCCTACAGTCAAACATGGCGGAGGTTCCCTGATGTTTTGGGGTTGCTTTGCTGCCTCTGGCACTGGACTGCTTGACTGTGTGCATGGCATTATGAAGTCTGAAGACTACCAACACATTTTACAGCATAATGTAGGGCCCAGTGTGAGAAAGCTGGGTCTTCCTCAGAGGTCATGGGTCTTCCAGCAGGACAATGACCCAAAACACACTTCAAAAAGCACTAGAAAATGGTTTGAGAGAAAGCGCTGGAGACTTCTAAGGCGGCCAGCAATGAGTCCAGACCTGAATCCCATAGAACAACTGTGGAGAGATCTGAAAATGGCAGTTTGGAGAAGGCACCCTTCAAATATCAGGGACCTGGAGCAATTTGCCAAAGAAGAATGGTCTAAAATTCCAGCAGAGCATTGTAAGAAACTCATTGATGGTTACCGGAAGCGGTTGATCGCAGTTATTTTGGCTAAAGGTTGTGCAACCAAGTATTAGGCTGAGGGTGCCAATACTTTTGTCTGGGACATTTTTGCAGTTTTGTGTGAAATGATCAATGTTTTGTTTTTTGCTTCATTCTCTTTTGTGCTTTTTCATTTAAGACAAATTAAATGAAGATAATAATACCAAACAATTTGTGATTGCAATCATTTTCAGGAAGAAACTGAGTATTATCTGACAGAATTGCAGGGGTGTCAATACTTTTGGCCACAACTGTAAATAAACTTCTTTATTTCTAATTGTGTATTTTTCTATTTTCACCTTTTTGTTGGACATTCTTCATTATCTATCTTTCTAGCTAAAGGTCTCACTTATTAAGCTCACGTGCTTGTGTTAGTCCACTACCACACATCACCAGCTTTATACAATGACAGGATTCCAGCACCATAAATCATCATTTTTATTCTAATATATTAAATATAGTCATCCATTCTTTATTAATTTTCATCTACTATTAATTTTTCATTTTCCACTTCGTTGTTACACAGTACCCTCCAGACTAATCCTGTGCAGGTTTTTCTATTGCCCTCCACCTGGCCCTTTCCCTACATGTCTACCGGTAAGGCTTCCTTCCTCCGTCTTGCGTAATATCCTTCATTTTTTACCTTTGATTTATACTGTAAATACAACTTCAAAGTTTTTCTAATTATAAAATCCCCGAATTATTTTCTCTAGACTTATTGCCCAACACTTTCTTTACTACTATTATCCTCATCACCTGTCAGACCATTTTCATTTAAACTGGTTCACGCCCCATCTGGCCTGTTGCCACAGACAGGGCTGTATTACCCAGTAGACACTGGAGTGCGGGTGCCTAGTTTTTTATCCCCCCCTTTTCCGGCTGTAGTATAACAGATCCAGCATATTTTAAAGGGGGCGGGATGCGAGTTATCAACATGCTGCAGGAGCAGAGAATGAGCAGCAACACTCCTAAGTAGATGGAGAAGATACCTGATACTGGAGCAGGAACTGCGATGACATCAGGGACATGTGACTCAGGTGGGTGGAGCCGATTTTTGCCTGGCAGGAAGGAGCAGGATGTCAACAAACGAAAAGATGCCTGGGACCAAATACACAACTTACATGAGGGGTGCAGAGCGGACAGGCTGTGCTGGGGCATGGAGGATGCAGGCTGTGCTGGGCAATGGAGGGTGCAGGCTATGCTGGGGCAATAGAGAATGCCAGCTGTGCTGGGGCAATGGAGGATGCAGGCTGTGCTGGGGAATGGAGGATGCAGGCTGTGCTGGGCAATGGAAGATTCAGGCTGTGCTAGGTAATGGAGGATGCAGGCTGTGCTGGGGCAATGGAGGATGCAGGGTGTGCTAGGCAATAGAGGATAAATGCTGTGCTGGGCAATGGAGGATCCAGGCTGTGCTGTGGCAGAGAGGATGAAGGCTGTGCTGGGGCAATGGAGGATGCAGGCTGTGCTGAGGCAATAGAGGATGAAGGCTTTGCTAGGACAATGGAGGAAGCAGACTGTGCTGGAGCAATGGAGGATGCAGTCTGTGCTGGGGCATGGAGGATGCAGGCTGTGCTGGGGCATGGAATATTCAGGCTGTGCTGGGTAATGGAGGATGCAAGCAGTGCTGGGCAATGGAGGATGCAGGCTGTGCTGGGGCAATGGAGGATGCAGGGTGTGCTAGGCAATAGAGGATGAATGCTGTGCTGGGGCAATGGAGGATGCAGGCTGTGCTGAAGCAATGGAGGATGAAGGCTTTGCTAGGACAATGGAGGATGCAGACTGTGCTGGAGCAATGGAGGATGCAGTCTGTGCTGGGGCATGGAGGATGCAGGCTGTGCTGGGGCTAGGAGGATGCAGGCTGTGCTGGTGCATGGATGGAGGTGCAGGGCGTTTAACATAGAGCATCATAAAGTAGGTGAAGACAAGGGAGAAATGTAGTGCTCCACAGCTGTAGAGTGTGGAGGGGGGTAGCGGTATTTGCTCTGTATACAAAGTGAGGTCACAGTATGGGAGGAAGTATACATAAGTAAGCTGTGTGAGGACACAATATGGGGGAAGCAGCTTACGAGGGACAGTGTGAGGGATGGAGAGGGACATTGAGGATGTGGACAGGGTGGAGGCCATAGTAGATATTACAGGTACATTGTGTAGCTTGAATAGTGTATAGGCCATGGTTCATAGGGGTGAATTATTTGACAAATATTGTTTCTAAGGATAGACAGTGTGGTGGCCATACTTTATGGGGAATGGATGGTGTTATAGTATATAAGAGGGAAGAATAAAGGTATTATTTTATAGGCATGTACACTGCTAAGGTCACTTTTTGGGTGGGAGCACAACGGGGCAAGTATTTATTCAGGTGCACAGTATGTGTGGATATTTTTTTTGTAGATATAATAGCAACAGCAGTGTTATTTTTAAGGGAATTGTGTTGGCATGTGCTACGGAAGACAAGAGAAGATGGAAGTGTGCAGAGATGAGCTGTGGATGTCCAATGTCTTCATGGTGTCTGGTAAAGAGAGAGATGAAAATAAAGATGATTTCTATCAGAGAAGATGTCACTCAATAAGGTACCTGGATCTAGATAGACTATAGCTGCCTTTAAATGACTGCAGACCAGTTGTATGGAGCCGATCGGCAGTTATGTAATAGCTTGTGACTACAGACTTGTTAATCCACATAGCATGCAAACCATGCTCTGTTTGTATTCTCCTATACTTTATAATATGAAATACAGACAGCAAATGGATGGCACACATGAATGCCATCCATGTGCTGTATATGCTTTTTCTGGACCTATAGACTTGTCTTGGCCCTTTTTGAATCATATAGCAATTTCGGATATCCAATGGCATTAAGGTTTCCATTGATGAAGAATGACCCCACTATCTTTGTACCCATATACCACATCATACCATCAATTTTTGTGTTCCAACAGTCTTGGAGGGATCTATCCACTGTGGGTTAGTGTCAGACCAATAGCTGTGGTTTTGTTAGTTAACTTCACCATTCACAAAAAAGTTTGCCATATCACTCATCTGAACGCAATTGTCTATGCTGCGAAGATATGAGATGTGCAGCATCTGAAACAACGGATACTGGAAGCCTGTGCTAGCAACCCTCATCAGTACACAACCCTCATCAGTACATAGATCATGAGTACTACATGGTAAAACAATTGTAATGTCAGGTCAGACCCATACACATTTGTGCTGCATGAACCTACAACTCCCACTACATCCGTAACATTGGTAAGGAGAACTGGGAGTTGTTGTTACCAATCACCATCAGACCATACAAGAACCACAGCACTGATGAGACTTAGTATCACAAATAATCATTTACATCCAGGTACCTTATAGATGACCTTGTCTCTGATCAGAGATGTCTTTTTATTTTCTTCATCTTGTCCAGACACTATGATGACATTTCACATCCACAGCTCATCTCTGAAATCATCCATCTTCTCCGGTCTTTAGCATATCCCAGCTTAATATCCTTAAAAATAGCTGAATGATCAAAAATTTCCTCAGTAAAAATAATTGCCCTACACTATGTCCCTGAATAAATAATTGCTCCTCCTCACTGTTCCCTGCACAAAATATAATTTACATGTTGTCCCTCTTCTGGAATATGCCCTCTACACTGCCGTCTCCTTTCCATACTGGGCTCCCTGGTCACACTGTCCTCTCACACTGTGTCCCCCTATACTGCCAACTGTTTATACTGTTCTCTCTCATCACACTCCCCTACTCAATAAACTGTCTCCTCCTGGCTGTGGCTTCACATTGTCCACACACACTGACCCCTCCCCATACACCCCCACACTACTCACTCACTATTCTGAGCCCCCTTACATTTTTCTCATCCCCTACTGTTTCCTCACTACCTTACTCCCTCCCCCTCACTCCACATACTGTGTTCACAACAATCTCCTCCTCATTCTACATACTGTGCGTAGCCATCCCCCACACTTCACATACTCTGTTCTCACCGATCTCCTCCTTACTCCACATAATGTGTCAGCAGCCATCCCCCTCACTCCTCATACTGTGTCCACACTGTTAACGCCTCACTGCATACACCGTACCGCATTCATCCCCCTCTCACTCCACATTCTGGTGCCACAGCCATCCACCCCACTCTAAATACCTGTGCCGCAGCCATCCCTCTCACTCCACATACTGTGCCGCAGCCATCCCCCCTCACTCCACATACTGTGCCGCAGCCATCCCCCCACACTCCACATACTGAGCCACAGCCATCCCCAGCTGTGTGTATATTAGAGACTACCGACCATATACAAATTAGAGACTGCTGCCTGTATACACATTAGAGACTGCCGGCTGTGTACACATTAGAGACTAACGGCCGTATGCACAGAGACTACTGGCTGTATACACAAAGACTGCTGGCTGTATACACATTAGAGACTGCTGCCATATACACATTAGAAACTGCTAGCTATATGCACATTTAAGATTACTGGCACTTTATCTTGTATACATACAACTCTACTGTATATACAAGTCCACACTATATATATATATATATATATATACAGTATATACAGACACACTTTAACACAGGATGTAGTGTGGACCTGTATATAGAGTATAGTGCTGTGTAGAGACTGATAGATAAAGAAATAGATAGGTAGATGATAGATAAAAGATTGAATTAGGTAGATGATAGATAAGATAGAAATAGATTGACGACAGATAGATAGATAGATAGATAGATAGATAGATAGATAACATATAGCTGATAGTTTGGATAGATAGATATAAATAGATGATAGATAGCTAATATATAGGTTATAGATGGAAAGATAGATAATAGATATGTGTTTAATGATATATCTGGGAAGTGAATGTATTTGTCAGCTATAAATCCTGATAAGTGCAGTGTGCTTGTGACCTCTCCTCCCCACCTCCAGCTGAGGACAGGGCTGTATGTGCCCAATCTGACTGCTGAGATGGAGGGTATGGAGGGCTCAACGTATGTAGGGTTGGGTGCACCAATAAAAAGAGAAAACAATAAAATTGTGTAGATTGGGCACACCAAGAATGATTAATGTACGTCCAGAAGTAGATTAAGGTGTCAAAAAATATTGTTTCTTTATTAGGTCACACAGTACATAGACCAACGTTTCGGCCAGCAGGCCTTCATCAGGGTACTAATAAAACAAAGATAACAGTACAGAAAAAATTCAACATGTTAGTAACACATCAGGATGCGATAACGGTTAGAGTGTTTTTAGGTGCTCCCGTGCGGTTGTTTGTGATATGTGGTGACTAGATCAAGAAACAAAAAGCGTGTGGAAATAGTGTACCGTGGATGCGAACAAGTGTGGGTTGCCAAAACTAGTCTCGTGATGCCAGTAGTGCAAATGGAGGGCAGTGAGGTACATCTTAAAATTCTGTTTGGAAAAATGGCCTCCATGAGAAAAAGGAAAAAAGGAGAAGAGTAACAGAGCAAAAAGAATCAAGAAAAGGCAAAATGGGATAGTATATTTACCCATAGTACTGGTGATGGGTCAAAGGTAGAACAAAATAGATCTGTCTGGAATCAATCAATGTTGAAAATGCTAGAAATGAGAAGTGAGTTAAAACAGCAGCAGCAAAATAAAGGAAATGCTGGAAATATGGGTACAAGCCAAAGGGTGAATAATGTTAGAGTTATGTGATGCCACTTGAAATTACTCAAAGAGTGATGGTCCTAAAGGTGATGATTATCCCTTAAAGGATAAATAGAACACAGGGAGCAAAAAGAGTAAAGTGAAAAATAGAGGTGCAAACCCCTAGGTTCTATGTGAGAAGTTATGCTGCGTGATGTGAGCAACCACCAAGTGTAAAGATAGAAGAAACCCCATAATGTGCAATTTAAATAATCCAAATAGGCGGAAATCCAAAAGAATCAATCATAGTGAGAAAGTACCTTAGGGTAGTAAGATCTGGAGACAATCAGGGTCGGTCACCAGACCAGTCAATAATGTTGACAGGTACTAATACTATCAAGGGTAAAACATAGTAAGGAAACCATATGTGAAACTAAATATATAGAGGAATCCTTGAGTGGAAATGGATGCCTATGGTAAAAACCAATGTAAATTACCTTGAAAAAGCCAAACAAGGGGCTTGAGCACATCTATAAATAGACGAGGATTAGCTAAGATGAGTGGAGCATAATAGAAAAAACAAACCTCTGCATATGTGGCAGAAATACAGACCTATGAGAACTGAGTCAAGGCTCAGGGGTATACGGAACCTATATAGGAAGAGAGGATGACAGCCTTGAGAGGAAGTAATAGATAAGACCAGAGGTTTTGGAGTGTAGATCCGCAGCTCAATTACCTTGTGCGTGTCCCTGCTGGGTGCGAGTGGATGTGCGGCGAGTGATACAGTGTGGCCGCGCTATAAAGAGCAAGGGGCGGGACGATGTGATGTCATATCCCTAGTTTGGACCGCACGGAAGTGCGGGGAGACAGAGCGGCGGAACGCAAGCCGCGTCTGTGTTGTGTGCCAGCGTGTTGCGCATGCGCACTAGATAGAGGAGAGACATCGGTGGTCATGGTGCTTGTTGTGACGATTTTGTAGGTTTTCTACTGCTAAAGTGCCTTTTCAACCATCGGTGCAGCTTGTGCCATATTTAGGATGCGGTTCAATAGTGCATCTAAGGTATAAGAAAGATTAAAGTTAGTAGAGCAATTACAGTGTTAATAAGCAACAATTGGCATGAAATACCGGAGTATAAAACATAGGATATTATGCAGTATTACAGATTTCCATTTTCTCATATGGAAAGTCCTAAATAACTCAGGATAATGATTAGTATATATTTGGTAGATAGAAAAGCAACATATATCTGTGCATTTAACATGAATCTTGGGAACCTTAGGGATGAAGTTCATATAGTCCTTTATGGTCAATGATAATGGGAGTAAAGGAAGAATCAAATGAAAAAGGATCAAAATTATGTTGACATGAAATTACTACATGCATACACTACTTAGAGAAAATAATTGACGCTTATTATCTATAAGTTATCATTGCCAAATAGAGCTAATGACTAAGATCCCTGGGTACTCATAGGAATAATATATCTCAATGTTATATCAAAATTGTTCATATTCGCGGTTAAGTCCCAAGGGTTCTAGGGTCTGGAGTGTATGGATCCAGAAGGCTTCCCTCAATTTAAGCCTCCGTATACGATCCCCACCCCTTCTTTGTGGAGGGATGTCTTCAATGATTTGAAACCGTAGTTGGAATACGTTGTGACCATGATTCAAAAAATGAAAGGGAATGGGCAAGAGTGTATTATTACAGCGAATAGTAGACTTGTGTTTGCTTATGCGGTCACGTATATGTTGAGTGGTCTCACCAACATACACGTGACCGCAGGGACATTTAATCAGGTACACCACATAAGAGGATGCGCAGGTATAAAAACCCTTGATGGGGTAGCGTTTGCCTGTACGGGGGTGTGTGAAGAATTCCCCTTTTATGACGCTATTACATTGATTACAGCCCAGACAGGGAAAAGTTCCTTTTCTTTGGGTTTGAAGGGTCATTTGGGTTGTCTTTTTTCTTGGGCCAATGTCAGCTCTTACCACTGTTTGCCTAATGTTTGGGGCTTTTTTATGACAAAAAAGTGGGTCGTTTGCAAATTCAGGAATCTCGGGTAACTTTTATGTAAGAGGTGCCAATGTTCACGGATTGCTCCTTGTATAAGTTTATTAAAGGGATGGTTTGTGGATACAAAAGGGATCCTTGGACCAGACCGTCTTTGATGAGTTGAAGGATTTAAGTGGCCCTCAGCAATCTGTATTGGATACCCCTGTTCTTGAACTTGGTTGTCATTTCGTTGTGTCTGATGGATTTCACTACTGGGTCTGAGACAATGCGATCAATTCGCATGTGTTGGGATCTTGGTAAGGAGATCTTTACATGGCGTGGATGGCTGCTGCTATAATGCAACAAACTATTTCTGTCCGTAGGTTTTATATATAAGTCAGTGGTTAGAGTTCCAGTGGGATCAATCGTAACCATTGTGTCAAGGAAGTTAATGCTACGTTTCTCGTGGTGCATAGTGAATGTCAAATTGGGGATCAAGGTGTTGAGCTCATGAAAGAAGGAATTAAGCATAGTAATGGTACCGTTCCAAATCAAGAATACATCGTCAATGTAACGACGCCACATCAAGACGTGTTCCGTTACAGTGGGATGGTTGAATATAAAGTCATGTTCAAACTTGCCCATGAAAATATTTGCATATGGGGGGGCTACATTAGCCCCCATTGCTGTGCCTCGTTTCTGAAGATAGAAAGTATCCTGAAAGAGAAAAAAGTTATTTTCCAATACAAGGTGTAACAGATCAATGCATAACTCCTTTCTTGAGGGGTCAAAATTTTCTTGTTGATCAAGGAACCATTTGACAGCAGCAATTCCCATTTCATGATCTATACAGGTATAGAGACTGTTCACATCCATTGTCACAAGAATAGAATTCGGGGGAACATGATTCAACCCTCTAATAATCCCCAAAAATGCACTGGTGTCTTTAATATATGACCTCAAGGACGGAACGAGTGGACTTAACATTTTCTCAAGAACCTTGGATAAAGGAGACAATATCGAATTAGTAGAGGCCACAATAGGTCTCCCTGGTGGTCTCGTCAGGTTCTAATGGACTTTGGGAAGAGTGTATAAGACCGGTGTTATCGGATATTGCATCACGAGAAAATCGGCCAATTTTTGGTCGATTGCCCCATTAGACCTATAACGGTCTATTGTTTTTTTGATCTCTTTCTGAATGTCGCTTGTAGGGTCCCTCGTTAACATCATATAGGTCATATTGTCAGAAAGCTGTGATTTTATCTCACTAACATAGTAGTCTTTATCAAGTATTACTAAAGCACCGCCTTTGTCAGCCGGTTTTATTACTATACTTGTATTATCCTTAAGGGATTTTAAGGCCCTGGACTCAACCTGTGTTAGGTTATGTTTCAAATGTACTTCCCCATTGTGTATTCTATCCTCAATACCTTTTATATCACGTGTGACAAGTTCTACATAAGCCTCCACTGGATGATATTTTTTCGGGGGCATAAAGGAACTTGGAGAGGTTAATCCCAGTTCCCTGAGGCATAAAGTATTATCACTGGTACTACTAGGTAGAAAAGGATTGACATGAAAGTGGGTTTTGAGTCTCAGAGACCTGAAAAAACCTTTTAACTCCTGCTCTAATTGAAAGGAGTTGTATGATGGTGTAGGACTGAAGGATAGTCCCTTCTGTAGGACATGAAGTTCTGCCGGGGAGAATATAGGAGGAGATGTTGTAAACCAGTTGTGACCCACCTGTGACCTTGTCACCATCCGTGAAGGTCCCGGTATGCCTCTTGCCCCTCCGTGTCTTTTTCGGGCCGGGCGTCGACCTAAAAAAGCGGGGGGCGGATATTGGGGAGGATAATGTGGATACGGTCCATAGGGTTGTGGGTGTCCATATTCTCCCTCTGAACCTGAGGAGGAATAAAATCCAGATCTTGGTGGTGGGGGTTCTGCAGAACGCCATCTGTAGACTTGTTGTTTCTCGTAATCTTCTCTATCCCTGTTGAACTTCGCCTTTTTCCGAGCTTGAAGGGTTTTTTTGAATTCGTTATTAGAAGAAATGGCCTTTTTCTTGGCCTTTTCAAAGTCGGTGTTGGATAATGAATCCTTGAGTTGTTCCTCTAGGGAGGTCACGCTCTCACTGAGTTTCTCTAACTCGTCGTGTAAAAATTCAATTGTTAACAAGATTAAATCCATTGAACACTTATTTAAGATGCTCTCAAATTTTGTACAAAAGGCTTCATTGTCCGAGAAAAGGGTCGGACGTAAGGATACACGAAGACCTCGTTCTATACGTTGGGCTCGATGATATTCAGCCAAAGTTATATAGTGCAAATCTAATGCGGTTTGTTTTTTCAGTTCCCTCTCGAAGCTAGTCGCTCGGGTTTCTTCTGGCGGTGTATCAAGAAACTCTTTAGGTTTCTTCACACGCGAGAGGATAGTGTTGGTGTAATCACTATCATAGGAGAAGGTTTGGAACGACATCTGATATATACGGAGCACCTCCTAAAAAATAGAGCAATGATGGAGGGTATGGAGGGCTCAACGTATGTAGGGTTGGGTGCACCAATAAAAAGAGAAAACAATAAAATTGTGTAGATTGGGCACACCAAGAATGATTAATGTACGTCCAGAAGTAGATTAAGGTGTCAAAAAATATTGTTTCTTTATTAGGTCACACAGTACATAGACCAACGTTTCGGCCAGCAGGCCTTCATCAGGGTACTAATAAAACAAAGATAACAGTACAGAAAAAATTCAACATGTTAGTAACACATCAGGATGCGATAACGGTTAGAGTGTTTTTAGGTGTTCCCGTGCGGTTGTTTGTGATATGTGGTGACTAGATCAAGAAACAAAAAGCGTGTGGAAATAGTGTACCGTGGATGCGAACAAGTGTGGGTTGCCAAAACTAGTCTCGTGATGCCAGTAGTGCAAATGGAGGGCAGTGAGGTACATCTTAAAATTCTGTTTGGAAAAATGGCCTCCATGAGAAAAAGGAAAAAAGGAGAAGAGTAACAGAGCAAAAAGAATCAAGAAAAGGCAAAATGGGATAGTATATTTACCCATAGTACTGGTGATGGGTCAAAGGTAGAACAAAATAGATCTGTCTGGAATCAATCAATGTTGAAAATGCTAGAAATGAGAAGTGAGTTAAAACAGCAGCAGCAAAATAAAGGAAATGCTGGAAATATGGGTACAAGCCAAAGGGTGAATAATGTTAGAGTTATGTGATGCCACTTGAAATTACTCAAAGAGTGATGGTCCTAAAGGTGATGATTATCCCTTAAAGGATAAATAGAACACAGGGAGCAAAAAGAGTAAAGTGAAAAATAGAGGTGCAAACCCCTAGGTTCTATGTGAGAAGTTATGCTGCGTGATGTGAGCAACCACCAAGTGTAAAGATAGAAGAAACCCCATAATGTGCAATTTAAATAATCCAAATAGGCGGAAATCCAAAAGAATCAATCATAGTGAGAAAGTACCTTAGGGTAGTAAGATCTGGAGACAATCAGGGTCGGTCACCAGACCAGTCAATAATGTTGACAGGTACTAATACTATCAAGGGTAAAACATAGTAAGGAAACCATATGTGAAACTAAATATATAGAGGAATCCTTGAGTGGAAATGGATGCCTATGGTAAAAACCAATGTAAATTACCTTGAAAAAGCCAAACAAGGGGCTTGAGCACATCTATAAATAGACGAGGATTAGCTAAGATGAGTGGAGCATAATAGAAAAAACAAACCTCTGCATATGTGGCAGAAATACAGACCTATGAGAACTGAGTCAAGGCTCAGGGGTATACGGAACCTATATAGGAAGAGAGGATGACAGCCTTGAGAGGAAGTAATAGATAAGACCAGAGGTTTTGGAGTGTAGATCCGCAGCTCAATTACCTTGTGCGTGTCCCTGCTGGGTGCGAGTGGATGTGCGGCGAGTGATACAGTGTGGCCGCGCTATAAAGAGCAAGGGGCGGGACGATGTGATGTCATATCCCTAGTTTGGACCGCACGGAAGTGCGGGGAGACAGAGCGGCGGAACGCAAGCCGCGTCTGTGTTGTGTGCCAGCGTGTTGCGCATGCGCACTAGATAGAGGAGAGACATCGGTGGTCATGGTGCTTGTTGTGACGATTTTGTAGGTTTTCTACTGCTAAAGTGCCTTTTCAACCATCGGTGCAGCTTGTGCCATATTTAGGATGCGGTTCAATAGTACATCTAAGGTATAAGAAAGATTAAAGTTAGTAGAGCAATTACAGTGTTAATAAGCAACAATTGGCATGAAATACCGGAGTATAAAACATAGGATATTATGCAGTATTACAGATTTCCATTTTCTCATATGGAAAGTCCTAAATAACTCAGGATAATGATTAGTATATATTTGGTAGATAGAAAAGCAACATATATCTGTGCATTTAACATGAATCTTGGGAACCTTAGGGATGAAGTTCATATAGTCCTTTATGGTCAATGATAATGGGAGTAAAGGAAGAATCAAATGAAAAAGGATCAAAATTATGTTGACATGAAATTACTACATGCATACACTACTTAGAGAAAATAATTGACGCTTATTATCTATAAGTTATCATTGCCAAATAGAGCTAATGACTAAGATCCCTGGGTACTCATAGGAATAATATATCTCAATGTTATATCAAAATTGTTCATATTCGCGGTTAAGTCCCAAGGGTTCTAGGGTCTGGAGTGTATGGATCCAGAAGGCTTCCCTCAATTTAAGCCTCAGTATACGATCCCCACCCCTTCTTTGTGGAGGGATGTCTTCAATGATTTGAAACCGTAGTTGGGATACGTTGTGACCATGATTCAAAAAATGAAAGGGAATGGGCAATCTGACTGCTGACTGGACTCCTCAGCTTTGCTCAAGTTCCAGTTTTCTACAGAAGCTTGGCGTAATTGTCAGTCTTGAGATTGGAGCTGCAGTGTCCTGTCCTTGTCTCAGCAAGGGGTGGAAGGGGTCACCAGCACAAGCAGAGGTCACACATAAAATTTATAGCTGATAGAGAGGGTTCAGTATTTGAAGTGGAGGCCCCTCGGTGATGCCAGTGAACTGATAATGTGGTCACAGCTGTGTGTACTCTTTCAGACTCATTAACGCTGCTCCTGCTGATCACTGAGGAGGACTAGAAATAGCAGCAGCAGCGTGGGATGAAATGAAATTTGTCCCACCCTCCTGCAGCTCCGATTGGCTGCACTCTCTTCAGCCTCCTCCTTACATCTCCTTCCACATATGGCTCTGTTACCCCTTAGCTGGGTTGTGACGCTGCCCTGGGCGGGTTCCAGATGAGGGTCATAGGAAATGGGCCCGTAGAAGAGGTGAGGGGGCATGGCCAAGAGGAGATCGGGGCCCACCCCCTAATTTCTCCTCCAGGCCTCCTCTCCTATGAATCATCGCCATGCCCCTGACAGTTGTCACAGTAGGCAGGACCTGTCGGCGGCCCTGATAAAAGGACCCAATGTTATATTATATAGTACAATAAAAATAAATTTTAAAAAACGGTAAAAACATGTTGATTAATTTTGTATTATATTAAACAGTATACCTTTTCAATACACGATAGATCTATTATATAATCACGAATGGGATTTTTGCCCCTTTTGAGTCCGCTCACGCTGCGAGTCAATGTCGTCATGTGGATACGTCCGAAGCATTGGCCGCGCAGCGGCCATTGCGAGCAGTTCTAAGGCGACTCGCTATGCCCGCGCAGCGGGCATGGCGAGTCGCCTTAGCAGCGCGAAGCATTGGCCGCGAAGCGGCCATTGCGAGTCAGAGACTCGCTCTGCTAGAATCCCGATGCATCTGCATCGGGCACCCAGCTAGTATTCAATATTTGCTGAAACCATAATTATAATACACTTAACTTAGCATAGCCATTTACTTAACCACAGTCAAGTTGTCATGCTCTGTATGGAAATAGGAGCATTATTGAGAAGTTTGAGAACTCTAGTTTTTTTCCTGCATGACTGCATCTATCACCTTATAAACATATATTCTACTTTTTTATGATTGTATTACTCATGCTAATACATTACAGCTTTCTCTATTCTTTCAGACACTATCCTGAATTTCAGATTTAACTCTGATTTCTATCCCTTTATTCTCTGCTACTAATCCCAATATGCATCAGCACATCAACATATGGCCAGATAGACCCGGTAACATTTCTATCTGCTGATAACACAATGGGATAATCCTCCCATTTATATTCTTCCAAATAGGCTAAGTGACCAGGAGTATTCAGTCATGGAAGCTGAATTATTTTTTCCTTCATTCTAAAAACATGACAGCATAAAACTCACAGAATTATATTTTATTGTTTGCATGTAAATTAGTGCATATAGGGAGCAGCTGGTCTCTTTGGTTTATATGTTATGCAGTCAAAGTAGCTTGCTCCTATTCACACTTACTTCATTTTGTTAGTAGGTGCTTTTCAGTTTTCTTTTATGGAGATGGTGACCGCCTTAACAATTGATTAAAGGAAACCAACCATCAGGATTTAGGGCTATAAAGTGAAGCCAGTGCCTTACTACTGGGATACTGAGTGCAATCAAATCTTTACTTCAATGATTACATGTATAATTGCAGAGAAACTGTTATCAAACATCAGTAAATCTATGCAGCAAATTAGCATAACTGCAGAATATTAGCATAAAAGGGGCTGGGTTTTTTGTATTCCCTGTTTGCTCTAAGCCAAAACCTACTCCCTCCCTCTCTTCCTCCCCTCTCCCTCCCTGTCAGTATGTAAACAGACATATTACATCTGACATAGTGCATGGAGATAGCACAATGTCAGGCTCCTTTGTGCCCCGATCATCACCCCCTCCTGTTTCTCTGGCTTCTAATTCTCACTTCTTCTTCTGTCTGTGATTAGTCACTGGAGAGCAGGAGAATGCCCCACCTCCTCCAGTCTATGAGACGCGCAGAGGCTAGAGGGGGTGGAGCCTTCTCCTGCTCTCCAGTGACCAATCACAGACAGAAGAAGCAGTGAGAACTAGAAGTCAGAGACACAGGAGGGAGTGATGATCTGGGCCACACAGGAGCCTGACATTGTTCTATCTCCATGCGCAATGTCAGACGTACTGTATCTGGGTATATAGTGACAGGGAGGGAGGGAGAGGGGAGGAAGAGAGGGAGGAAGAGGACAGGGATTGCCTTAGAGCAAACAGGGAAGTAATACAAAAAAAACAACCCCACATAATGACATTGTCCTGCACTTATTATAAAGTGCTGCACTGTTTTCCTGATGCTTGATAACAGTTTTTTCTGCAATCATACATGTAATCACTGAAGTAAAGGTATGATTGCTCTCAGTATCCCAGTGCCTGTAAGGCACTGGATTCACTTTATAGCCCTAAAACCTGCTAGTTGGTTCCCTTTAAAAACTCTTGCTAACGTTGTGATATTTTAAATTATCATTGCATCTTTCCTGGCCGTTAAAGGGGTTATCTGGTTTTCTGATGAAATACTGCAGTCACTATGCGTTATAGAAGATTTCATTATCTCTGTAGGACACCATGTCATCATTTTTCAGTTTTGCCACTAACAACAGGTCATTCAGGAGCTGAAGGGATAGTGGCGGGGCAAGCCGGGAGTAACTGATTTTCCTCGAGGACACCATTGCAATAGCAAAGGCTAATTAACGTTTACTATGGCAATGGTGACCTCACCTCTGACTACCTTAGGTCTCAGCATTGTCATTCAGTGATCAGAGACCATGGGGAGTGGACTTTTTATTCCTCCCCGTGGTCTTTGATGTAGCAGAGCTGCGTGTGTCTAGGAAAAGAGAAGAGAGGATCGAGAAGGGGTGCGAGGGTGAAGGGGTTAATAAGGATGGTGTCGCTGTGTCTTTATTTATAATAAAATGATTTTTCTCTGTGTTATGTCTTTTTTGACCATTTGTTTGAGATAATTAATGGCTGGTTCTAACTTGGCCTGACATTAAGAATCTTAGGGCTTACCGTATATACTTGTGTATAAGCCGAGTTTTTCAGCCCAAAAAATGGGCTGAAAAGTCCCCCCCTCGGCTTATACACGGGTCAATACGGTAATCCTATGGTGGGAGGGGGTTCGGGGGGTGGGGGGGCGCTGCGCAGTATTTCTTACCTTGTCCCCCGTTCTGCAGTGCTTTCCGGTGTCCTCCGTGCTCCGTTCCCGGTCTGCTGGGCCTTGCGGTTCCTCCTTGTTCCTCCTCCTTCGGTTCCATCATGGGGGCTGCCATCTTGCTTCTTCTCTCCGCCCCCGGCCAGTGATGTCAGAGCAGGCCGCGCTGTGATTGGCTAGCACCCGTGATCACATGTCACGGGTGCTAGCCAATCACAGCGCGCCTGCTCTGACATCACTGGCCGGGGGCGGAGAGAAGAAGCAAGATGGCAGCCCCCATGATGGAACCGAAGGAGGAGGAACCAGGAGGAACCACAAGGCCCAGCAGACCAGGGACGGAGCACGGAGGACACCGGAAGGCACTGCAGAACGGGAGGACAAGGTAGGAAGCTGTGTGTATATATGTGTGTATGTATGGGTATGTGTATGTAAGTAGGCTGGCTGCCAATATAAGCCATACAACTGGGGCTGCTGTATATACCTCTGGGGCTGCTGTATACTACCACTGGGGCTGTATATACTTCTGGGGCTGCTGGATACTACCACTGGGGCTGTATATACCTCTGGGGCTACTGTATACTACCACTGGGGCTGTATATACCTCTATGGCTACTGTATACTACCACTGGGGCTGTATATACCTCTGGGGCTACTGTATACTACCACTGGGGCTGTATATACCTCTGGGGCTACTGTATACTACCACTGGGGCTGTATATACCTCTGGGGATACTGTATACTACCACTTGATCTGTATATACTTCTGGGGCTGCTGGATACTGCCACTGGGGCTGTATATACCTCTGGGGCTGCTGGATACTACCGCTGGGGCTGTATATACCACTGGGGAGGCTGCTGTATACCACACTGCTGGGGGCTGTATACCTGTGCTGGGGTCTACCCTCGGCTTATACACGAGTCAATAGGTTTTCCCAGATTTTGGGGGCAAAAGTAGGGGGGTCGGCTTATACACGGGTCGGCTTATACACGAGTATATACGGTAATACCAGCTGGCAATACAAAGCTGGTATTAACTCCTCATTAGCCAGCATGCCACCGCTACCATGGTTGCTGGAAGAGTCTGGTAAAGTGCCTAGAAACAGTGCTACGATAAATGTCTTATTTTTAGGGGCAGCTGCGGGCTGTTATTCTTTAGTGTGGGGGGGCCCTAAAACAATGTGCCCTAACCCCGCTTAGAATACCTGCTCTCAGCTGCCTAATTTTACCTTGGCTGGCAATTAACCATAGAGCGGAGCCCATGCATTATTTTTTCAGCCAGGGTAATCTTGGAAGCTTCTGGCTGTCTGCTTTCACCATGCTAGACTGAAAAATATTGTGAAGCCCCATGCGTTTTTTTTTTATGTTATTTATTTAAATAACATACTATGATGGCAGGTTGGTTGCCATACACTAATATGTATGGCAGCCTAATACAATCACTGTCCAGAAATGTAAGTCATAAAATATATGTGCTACAAAACTTGAAAAGACTTAGCTTTAGCAGTGTCCACTGCGAAAGTGGCGGATAACCACGCCAAGGTGCTCCTGATTTTATCGGGACCTAACCGTGTGCCTCTTTACCATGCATTCCAGGAGTTTACAAATGAAGGGAAGACTATGATGGCATGTTTAAATCAGGAGTGAAATATTCAGGAAGAAAGAGAGAGGTTAGGTAGTTTAGTTAGATGGGCAGTGATAGACGAGAAGAGGGACTGTAGGAAATGTGAGGGAGTAGAGTCATTGGTGCAAGTTGTAGGGTGAGAAGTAGAAATGAGCGAACACCTAAGTGTTTGGGTTCAGCTCGGTTCAACAAATAGTAAGGATTTTGCCTAATCTTTCAACAAACTGTTTATTGAACCCCCTAAATTCCACTGAAATCAATGAAAGGCAATGTGAAACACACAGAAAACATCTTCAAAGGTTTCCAAAAGTTGTCTAACTGCACATATTAGTGCCAGACACCATGAAAAGGGACAACAATCCACAAAGAGTCTCATGGTGTAGCATGTGTACACGAGACACGGTCTGTTCAAGCCTGCACAGTCTTTAAAATCAGTTCAAAATAAAAAGTGGTTCACATTCACATAAATTGCAAAGGTGGGTGAAACTCAATTTGAATTGAAAGATGGATAAGTCGCAGATGAAAAGTGGCAGCAGTTTTTTTATGTGAAGTAAAAGGAGGAAGAGGCATAAAAGGATGATGAGTGACAGCTGTAAGCATGTCACATAGGCCAGGGTCACACATGCCCGTCAGTTTTTTCCACTTTCCAAAACCGGATTCCATTTTTGGGAAATTACATTTTTGTATCTAAAAAACGCAATGCGTTAATGCATGGTGCCTAAATGTACCATGCTTTAACGCATGCATCTCCCATAGGGCCCCATGTTAAAAAAATGCTAGCAGCGTTTTTTGGGATGCTGCACAAAAACGCATGTGTTTTTGAAAAAAGCAAACACACATGCGTTAATGCATATGCATTTTTGGACTTTGAAAAAAATGACCAAAATGATCCCAAAAACGGATTTAAGCCAAAAACATATGGTATGTGTGACCCTGGCCTTAGAGAGTCCTGCTCAAGTTAGGCACCACACAGCAAGGAAACCCTAACAAGAGTCCCCACTTTTCAAAAATTAGTAACAGATCACAGTAAAGTAGTATCCATCTTATATATTTTGTATTAGCCCACAATGATAGCAATGAAGGATGCCTGGGTCCAGGATTTTAACCCCTTGACAACCCATGACGTTGTACAAGGTTATGGGCCGTGTCCCGGTGTTTGATGTGAGCTCCGGCCCGGACACGTCAATCAGCCGACATCTCAGCTAATGTGATCAGCTAAGATGTCGGGCTAACAGCATCGATCGGATCTGGAACTGGGGAGGGAAAGTTGTTGGAGACCCATGATTTGTTCATCTTGATAAATGTTAGGCAGTCTACACTGTCGGTGGACAGCCATATGCACTTATCTGTTACCACCAGCAGGACACCACCAGCAGCGCTGAAGACACGCTGTGAGAAAATCCTGGCTGACAAAATCTCCAAGGCGTGAGTGGTAGGCTCAAGCCACTTTTCTATCTTTGAAGCCCAAAATACACAAGAGTTTAGTTCCACAGTCATGGCATTGATATTGAGCTGTAGATACTCTTGCACCATCCTCTCTAGGCGTTGACCATGTGTCCGACTTGTCTTTTCTTCTGGTGTTTCAAAGGATGGTGAAAAAAATGGTCAAACCGTCTGGTATCAGATACACTGCTGCTGGTAACGTTTCTGTGATGACAACTCGAAATTCCCTGAGGTGGAAGCATAGAACTGCGATGTGCACTATGTCTTCCACTGCTATTTTGGGAAAAATCAGTACTCAGATTGTCTAAAAGCTTCCTATAATAATCCTGCATGCGTGCATCTCTTTCCAGGGTGGAAAGCATTCGACCAAATTTAGTTTTTTACTGGGATCAAATAAGGTGGCAACCCAGTAGCAAGCATTACTTTGAATCTTAACAATCCACGGATCATATTGTAGATGGCAAAGGAACAAAACACTCATGTGTTTTGCGCATCCATGAGGCCCAAGTCTTTATTCCCACCTGCTTCTTCCACTCTCTCCCACCAATCTCGCATAACAGAAACGTAACCAAAATCTCCCTCATCTACTGAGTGTTCCGTGACCATCACCTCTTCCTCCTTGATTTCTACCTTGGCTCCTGCACCTTCATCAACTTTTTGGCTGCTACCATGAGCCCTTCATCATTCCCTCTCCTCCATCCTTCCATGCCATCTGCTGCTGTGCTGACAACAATCTGCACCTTTCAGATCTTGTTATCCCTTCTGCATACACCTCCTCCTATATTTCCTTGTTTTCCTCTTGGACCACCACCTGATTGTGCGTTCTGGTCAAAGTGTGCTCCAGCAAGTAGGTGACCAGAATAGCCATGCTGATAACAGCATCATCAGCGTTAAACATGTTAGGCACCATTTCAAAACTGTGCAGAAGGGTGCAGAGGTCTTTCATCTGTGACCACTCCAGCAGTGTGATTTGCCCTTCCTTAGGATCACATTGGCCCAGGCTATATGTTATGACTTATAGCTTGTCACTGCTGCCACAGTTGCTGCAACATGTACAGAGGGGAGTTCCATCCTGTCGGCACATCGGATATCAGGTGGTAAACCAGCAGGCTGAAAGACCCCTGTAGCGATGTTAGTCAGTGAGCCGCGGGGTGCAAAGGGCGGAAGTGAGCACACATAACCTTGTCCTCTGCAGCAGTACATCTAGGCTGGGGTATTGGGCTAGTAATTGCGGAGTAATGATGAGCCACCACCCTAGTGTTCATATTCGATTCAATTCGTCGAATTGGTGGGGTGTTCGACGAGTACCGTCGAACACCCCGGAACACTAAATAAACAGCTATGTGGGGCTGTTTCACTTCCGCAATGTATATACATACATTGTGGAAGTGAAATTAAGTAAAATAAAGTGTTAAAAATAAAACAAAATGTATGCTCACCTGTCTGGCGGTCCACCGATGGCTCCAGCAAGATCCTCTTGCTGATAGGACCTGTGGTGACGTCACCACAGGTCCTATCAGCAAGAGGACCTTGCCGGAAACATTAAAATAGACATTTTTATGTTTTGGAAACTTTCCTTAAGTAAAAGAAAGTGTCCAAAACATAAAAATGTCTATTTTAACCTTTCCGGCAAGGTCCTCTTGCTGATAAGACCTGTGGTGATGTCATGTTATCGCGGGAACTCTTCCCTGAGTTCAAACCGGATTCTCCCGGATTGCCCCTGAGTTCAAACCGGATTCTCCCAGATTGCCCCAATCCGGTGCAATACGGCACCATAGAGTCCCATGTTATGGGGTGCCTGATTGCACCAGACCGGTACAATCCGGGAGAATCCGGTTTGAACTCAGGGGCAATCCGGGAGAATCCGGTTAGATCCGGTTTTCTGTGTCAAATGCCTTCCCGCCAGGATTTTCAAATGGTAAATGTAGGTAAGTGGCGTGCACACCAAAAGGATGTAGTCTGAGGTGCAAGTATAGGGGTTCTATGGCCCGATATATATGACAGTCAAATGAACACTGCACACTCCCAATGTAGTTCAAGTGAAGGTGGTAATTTATTTAGATTCTTTGTGCAAAATAGACAGGTGCGACAGTGGAGCTTACGTTTCGACCACTACTCTGTGATCTTTATCAAAGCGTCGCTGTGGGTAAATACAAAGATAATAGTGTAAGACACAGATACATAGATATGTACAAAAATTTACATGAAGCAAGTGTTGCCATGGTTGGCAACCAGTATTGTGGCAATAACTAGTCATGAAATGGAGTTCTGTGTTATAAGGATGCAAAGAATTGTGGTAAGGTATGGCTCCCACTCTCCCACCACTTCAAGAAAGCGAGACATATGATATCACAACTCCGCTTCCAAATAATTGAAAAAGTAACACGTGGTGGGGTAACCATCTGAAACTTCTAAAAGAAAGGGAGTCGTTCTAGATTTATACGCTTGACATCCTTTTCCCTAAGGGTCTTAATAGAGAAATTGACTGGTGATAATGGTAGTAATGATGTTGCTCTGATTTTTTACAGACACATTGAAATTCTTCCCCCCCAACCCCTCCTATCCAGGATGGTAAGCATTATTAGGGATTGATAGTTGATATTAGTGCTTCTAAAAAAATCTTTTTCCCTTCAGTTTATCTAGATAGTGACAATGGTTTGGATCTCTACCAACCTCCTCTCCCCTCAGGCGTACTAGCACTGTATTACTGTATGGTGTACTTCCTCTACAGTGTACTGTGACATAATCTATTTATTGCATCCTGTCTAAGTCAGGAGTTTTGCTATATATTGTAATACCTGACGTTTATATTTTTGGAACCTTATGTACAGTTATCCTATGTATTAGTATTCTATATACATGCTACTGTATATGTGCCACACACATACACTACTAACAACACCACTTCATTATACAATATACCAGATAGACAGGCTGAGTCTGGTTCAACACCTTTAGATTCATATATCTATACCAGACCACCTTTTCCCCTTACATCCCTAACCCTGATTAGGTCCCCAACACTCTCCACCATCAACTAATAGGGTGCCTCTGCATGTTCTGCATGCAATCATCACATACTGATGTGAGCTCCTCCACCCCCTCCCATCTAGTGCACTGTTAACATAGACAGTGCTAGAACCAGCGCCCTGGTTACTGATGCCAACAGACAATAGTATCCTAGTAAACAGCACTCTACCATGCATGCGCGGCGGGTGACATCACTTCCGGTCACATGAGCGCTTCCCAGCACTTAAAGCACTGCTCCTCACACAGTGCCAGTCACTTCTGCCTAGGCGCAGGATGCGCTGGCATCAGCACTATTAAGGTAAGGGCCCCTCCACAAAGACTCCCTAAGATAAGTACAATCAAATGCCTTTTTTCTAAAACATGTCTTCTATTACAGTGCTCATAACCGTCCCTACACAGGGGATACTCCTTACAACACCTTTAAGACAGAGAGAACCCTTTCCCTACTATTTTGCATTAAGGTAATTAATTTCACCTTAAGCTAAGGAACAACATTAGCCTTGAGACCTTTTCTAGAGGCATAGGTCTCTTCACAAGCAACCACAGAGGATTTATACCTAAGAATACAGCACTTTGGTACTTGGACAGGCTCCAACCTATACACAAGCTGAGAGGTCTCTATAGGTGCCATAAGGAGTAAAGGTATCTACCTTATCATATCACTACCTACCTCACCAACCTCCTCTTAGTTCTACCTCATACCACCTTTTAATCCTAGTCTGATCTTGGACAGATAGTATGATTAAAATTCCTTGCATCCTTATAACATAGAACTCCATTTCATGACTAGTTATTGTCACAATACTGGTTGCCAACCATGGCAACACTTGCTTCATGTAAATTTTTGTACATATCATAAAATTTCCCCGCACTTGTGCACGCTCGCTGATTAAAAAATGCATTAAGCCCTATGAGAGCGCAAGCGTGCGCGAGGATTTGCGTATGGTGCGTATGATGCGCATGCGTACGGGTCTCAAGTCACTTCCCATGGGCTTGCCAGTAGGTGGGACAAGTGAAATCTTGCCAAATTTATTAAACGCATGCGCATGAAAACGCATGCGCATGGTCATAAACGCATATGAGCGCAGGTATTTGCAGCGTACATTCAACGAATGCGTATGCGCATGCTGATGAAAAATCCTGTGCATGCTTGCTTATACATGCGATTTGACCAGCGCATGCACATGCGCAGCATACGCAGCGGACAAAAACGCAAATGTGAAGGTAGCCTTAAACCAAGTTTCCATACACTGGGTAGTACATTTTGCTCTAAAATCTCTTGATAATGCTCTGATTTTATGATTCCTGTGAATTGGTCAAGGCTTTTAAACCAGACACAGAAAACCAACCCCACATTATGGATCCTCCCACCATGCTTAACTGTTGGTGGGATGTTCTTTTCCTTATGTGGTTCATTTTACCACCTGTAAACAAACTGTTGCTTTGCAATACCAAAAAGGTTTATTTTTGTTTCATCTGTCAACAGAACATTTTTCCACAGGAATTGTGGTGTCAAGGTACTCTTTGGCAAATATCAGTCCTTCCTTTTTATGTCTTTCCTTCTGCAATAGTTTCTTTCTTGGCCTTTCAGACAGCTCTGTTTTGACGGCACCGGGCACAACAGGCAGGTAAGTGGCAGCTACCTGCCTGTTAGTGCTTAGTCACAACTTATTTTCATAAATCCTGGCTAACCTCTTTAATAACACTGCACACTGTTGGAACTGGGTTAACAAGGTTTTTAGTGATGGCCTTATACCCTTTGAGAGTCTTGTGTTTGCTAATAATAGCAGTTCTGATGTCCTGAAAAAGCTTGTTTGTCTACACCATTTTGACAAAGGAAAAGGGCCTAACATGTGGCTTTTTAAAATGCTGAAGTCATCATTCATTGGATAATTAATGTCACATGGGCACTAACAATTTATCACAGATGATTACCATTTGTGATTTACACCAGGCGGGTCAAAATGTGCTTCCATACTTATTTAATGTAAAGGGTGCTAATACCAGTGTCACAGCCAGCTTTAAGCAGTTTCACTTGATTTTTTTTTTTTTTTTCTGGAGATATTCCACATTATGTACTTAAACTTTATGGGTGCCAATAATGATGAGCAGGACTCTATTACTCTGATCGCCAAAGCACCAGGACAACCATGAAGAGCCAATGTGAAGCACAATAATTAGTGCAACAAATGGATACGCACTTTCTGCGACTGCAGGTAATATGTTTAGGCTGTGAGGGGCTAATTAGCCATAGCCCTTCCCAAGCTGGTAATACCAGCCCGAAGCAGTCTGCTTTACTTTGGCTGGTTCTAAAAATATGTGGAACCCCACACCATCTTATTTATTTATTAGGTTAAACCAGGCTAAACACTGTTTAACTTGGCTTAAAGGGACCCTGACCCTCCAAATCAACCCAACTCTATTAATACCTGTCCCTGCACCCTAAAAGATCATTATTAGCGGTCCTTTTCTGTAAAAAGTCTGTTCTGTAACACTGTGAAAAAGCCATTATACACTTACATGTCAGGGACTTCTTCACACTGAATAAGTATCACAGGGCGTTCCCTGTGAGACTCTAAACCCCCCTGAGCAGTGCATTATCACGCCCCGATGGGCGTGATAACTAATCCTAGTCCTCCTCGCCCTTGTGTATGGGCGTAATAGCCAGTGTGACGCTATTTGCGTCACATCCGGTCCTGGTGACGTATGTACACCCTTTAGGTGTAAGCCGACAAGCGGCGCATGCGCAATGGGCATGGTGAGCGCATGATCCCACCACCTGCAACAAATTGGGTCAGGATCCAACTCCTGCAAAATTAAAGAAGTGGTAGTGTGTGAACCGGATGCGGTCAAGCCTGCCTTCACTACTACTTCTTTAATTTTGCAATCGATTATTCTTCTTGAGGAAATAATGTGCAGTGCTGCGGGTGGTAAGACTGCCAGGAGATTCAAGTTTAGGACCTTGTTCACCGTCACGTGAGCCGCCGCCTATGTGGAAGCACTGGGCCTGCTCTGTGTGTGGCAAAACACCATAAGCTGCAGATCCTGGTAGTACGGGCGGTACAAACAGGACAGGTTAGTGAATTCTAAACCCTCCCCCACTAGACCACCCAGTAATGCCCCTAGGCGCACCCTCTTGTCTATTTTCTTCTCATTTCAGAATCCAAATCCTGTTATTCATGCTGAGATTTTTACTCTCATTGAGGACTGATTTGTATTAGGAATTTTATCAAAAACAGAATGTGATTATTTAATGATAGAGCACCCTGTCACTTCAATCATAAATGCTCTCCCTAAAGTGCATAAAGGCATTAATCCGCCCCCCAATGTGATCATTAATCTTAGCTATAGAATCTATAACTGAGCCTTTATCAGAGTGGCTGGATTTCATATGACATCACCTGGCACAAAATTCTCTTGGTCTCTTGAGGATTTCAAATGAGGAAGACATATTTGACCAGTTTTCTCCCATTACCTGGAAAGGGGAGTTCTCATGGTTATCCGGTGACATATCTGCCATATATGTTTCAATCCCACATGACATCACGATTTACACCTTTTTTGAAATGTATGTAATAAAATCTATGTGGGATGTATGACTGGAAAGTTAAAATTGCGTATCTCCAAACATAGAACATACATCATTTCTATTTCTAGTTCATCAAGAAATATTTCTCATACTTTATAGCATTTTACATTTGAACATACACTATCTTTGGCTTCACTTGAGATCACGGGAATTGAAAAAAATGTCACGCTTTATCCGCGGAGGAGACATCAGAAGGACTTTATTAACCCATAAAGCATTCTGGATCCACAGGGTGGGCCATTTATATGAAGGCACCTAAATAAAATAAGAATGGTTGGTGATATCAACTTCCTGTTTGTGGCACATTACTACATGATTCAGATATCCAGTGGTATTGAGGTTTCCATTGATGAAGAATTTCCCCACTATCTTTGTACCCCATATACCACATCATAACATCAACTTTTGTGTTCCAACAGTCTTGGAGGGATCTTTCCACTGTGGGTTAGTGTCAGATCAATAGCGGTGGTTTTGTTTATTAACTTCACCATTCACAAAAAAGTTTGCCTCATCACTCATCTGAAGGCAAATGCATATGCTGTAAAGCTACGAGATGTGCTGCATCTGAAACAATGGATACTGGAAGCCTGTGCTAGCATCTCTTCTGCGGTATTGCTATCAGTGTGTCAAGAGTGGAAAATAGGGTTGCATTGACAATCCAACACAATGGGCAGCACTTTGAACACATTTTATAGGTGTTCCTAAACTTGTAAATAACACATGAAAGAATAAAGTTACGTTAAAACCAAGCACACCATTGTTTTTCTTATGAAATTCTCAATAATTTTGATGTGTCACATGACCCTCTTCCCATTGAAAAAAAATAAAGTTGGATCCGGAATGGCTGACTTCAAAACGGCCGCCATGGTCACCACCCATCTGGGAAGGTTTTCCCCTCCCATATACTAATGTGCCACAAACAGGAAGTTGATGTCACCAACCATTTACATTTTATGTAGGTTCATCCATATAAATGGTCTACCCTGTACAATCTTAGAAGCTGCCAGTCCAAGGGATTGAATGCCCATAAAGAAATTGTGTTTCACTATTGATGCATTTGAGGAATGGTGTGAATTTCATGCCTGTTCTTTTTTAACCATCATTTCCTTTTTTTTGCTTCTTTTTTGCATTTTATTCATTTTTTTATTTTTTGTTCTCTTTCCCTTTTAGGGGTAATGGATTTAACCAATTGACTCTAGTGTTACTTACTTGAGTATCTACAGGTGAATTTCAATTAATTAGAATATCATTAAAAAGTTAATTTATTTCAGTAATTCAATACAAAAGTGAAACACATATATTATATAGAGTAATTATAGTGATCTATTTTAAGTGTCTATTTCTGTTAATATTGATGATTATAGCTTACAGACAATGAAAACCCAAAGGTCATTTTTTTAGAAAATTAAAGTGGGGAGGATAAAGGGTTAAACATGATGCTGCCGTATTCCTCAAAGGGCTCCCAGATACATCCTGAGACATGGCAATATGACATTGATTTTAGAGTATATTCTAATTTATTGAGATTTTTGCACAATGCTTTTAAGAAAGGCTGCTTGTATGCAGCCTAAACATGTTGCTTTTAAACTAGTGCACTTTGTGGATGTATCTTTTTCTTTTAGAAAAGCTATAAGTTTTCCTATTTTCTTTTATTCTAATTGCTTATGTAGAGTTACACGGCCTTTCCGTCCCTGCACGCTGACAGCCAAATGGTATTCATGGGCTGGCCATTTCACTTTATATGTCTGATAGATGCCTATCCATTACTAACACCAGGACTTCATGCCAGCTGATATTACAAAGATGAAATAAACCCCACTAACCTATTACCCCAATTGCCACTACACCAAGGCAAGTGGGTAGAACCGTGTAAATCACCAGAAATGTTGTATCTAATATGATGCAACACATATGGTAAGGCTGAGGGATGGTATATTTATGACAGTAACCATGGGCCTTCCCAACCTGGGCCCAGAGCTTTTTGCTTTACCTTGGTTAATTCTGAAAAATGGAAGAGACCCCACTTTATTTTTTTTTTACTATTTATTTATAAATAACTCATTTTAGAAAGCGATGTGGGGTCTTTGCAAAGGTAAAGCAGGCAGGTCTATTTTAGATTTTAGATTGTGTAGTTATCAAAAATGAGGAACCCCATGCTTTTTTTCAACTATTTAATTTTTCACTTCCCAGCAGGTCAGAATTGTGTCCAGGCATCTTTTCCATGCTGTTTCCATTAATTTCAGCAATTTTCTGGCCTTCCCCCAGCCCTCCTAGGGGGAGGTTCCAGAAAAATGCTTGCGTTCCCTATAGACTTCTATTATATTCGTTACTGAAATCAAGCTCATCTTTGCATTGGATTTGGTCAATTCAAGTAACAAGCGCTCAAGCATTTTAGAGCTCAATCGTTATTACTTTTTAAGTAATGTAGCTGAAAAGTGAATTTCTGGCAAGACTTTAAAGTGTTTCTTTAACCCCTTCCCGACATAGGACGTTGTACAACGTCCTGTGTTTCGGCCCGTTCCTGACACAGGACGTTGTACAACGTCCTGGCGTGTTTAGGCTGGTGCAGCTCCGGTGATTGTTTTAGAAAACTAACACTGGAGCTGCAGCTAGCCAGGGACCTCTACTACCCCTTCCTGACACTCCCCTGCCCAGGACCCCTCAGTGTAAAACTGAAACTGCCGATCGGAGTGAATCAGACAGATTTACCCTTCCAGATCTGATTGGAGCTCTCCAATCATATCTGAAGGGGCCGATCGGCGGGTGCCCTCCCCCTACTCAGCCCCCTCTCGCTCCAGGACACATGTGACCCCCCCCCTTCTCACCCATGCGACCCCCCCCGGATAATATTTATCTGCCGGCAGGCTGCACCGCCGGTGCACCCGCCGGCCATCATCTAATGCTCCAACTCCACTGTGTCCTGTCCCCACTCCATCCAGCTCCCCCTGTGTCCTGCCTGCACCCCCCATACCCGTCCCCATCATCCACCCGCCCTCCTCCTTCTATAGTTTTACTGCCGGTGGGCTCATGCGCCCGCCGGTCAAGCTGCAGGGCCCCCTCCCCCCCTGCTCGTACCTTCCATCCCCCAGCCCCACTCACCTATTCCGGCAGGTTGCACGCGCCGGTGCACCCGCCCACACCATTGGCCTCCTCTGCAGTCTCCAGTGTGGCCCCTTATCTTCTCAGGGGCTCCTCCTCCTCATCGGTGGTTAAGTATGAATGAATGAATGAATAGATGGATGGGTGGATGGATGGATGGGTGAATGGATGGATGTGTGTGTGCGTGGATGTGCGTGCTTGGATGTGCGTGTGTGGATGTGTGCGTGCGTGGATGTCACCGTGCATGGATGTGTGTGTGGATGTGCGTGCATGGATGTGCATGTGTGGATGTCAGCGTGCATGCATGGATGTGTGCGTGCGTGGATGTGTGTGCATGCATGGATGTGTGCGTGCATGGATGTCAGCTTGCATGGATGTCAGCGTGCATGAATGTCAGCGTGCGTGCGTGGATGTGTGCGTACGTGGATGTGTACGTGGATGTGCGTGCATGGATGTGCGTGCGTGGATGTGTGCGTGGATGTGTGTTTGGATGTGGATGTGCATGCGTGGATGTCAGCGTGCGTGCATGGATGTCAGCGTGCGTGCGTGGATGTGTGCATGCGTGGATGTCCGTGTATGGATGTGGATGTGCGTGCGTGGATGTGCGTGCGTGGTTGTGTGCATGCGTGGATGATGGGTGCATAGGTGGATGGATGGGTGTAACAAGGGATCAAGTGTCCTCTTGTTATAGTCTCTGGGATCATAGTCATGGTGCACTATATAACAGATCATTGTCATACAGTGCACCATAACTTTGACCCCCGAGACTGTAGGAAGAGGACACTTGATCCCTTGCTGCAGTCTCTGGATTGAGCAGAGGCGATCGAGCGTCGTGGGACCTTCGTTGTGGACTACGTCGGAGGCGATTGAGCGTCGTGGGACCTTCGTTGTGGACTATGTCGGATCTGTATAATAAAGATGGAGTCCGAATTTTGTTTGTGTTTTTTTTTTTTTCGAATAAAAAGATTTTTCTCTGTGTGTATTTTCTGATTATTTACCAGAGATTCCTAATGGCAGGTCTAACATTGGCCCTATATTATGAATCTCGGGCTTAGTGCCAGCTGCCAATAAAAAGCTGGCATTAACCCCTTTATTACTCAGTTTGCCACCGGCACCAGGGCAACTGGAAGAGTCTGCGTACAGCGCCAGAAAATGGTGCTTCAATGAATGCGTTTGAATCAATTTGTGAAGCACCTGGGGGTTCAAAGTGCTCACTATGCATCTAGATGCATTCCTTGGGAGGTCTAGTTTCCAAAATGAGGTCACTTGTGGGGGAGCTCCAATGTTTAGGCACACATGGGCTCTCCATACGCGACATGGTGCCCGCTAATAATTCCAATTGTTAGCGAGCACCATGTTGGGTATGGAGAGGCCCTGTGTGCCTAAACATTGGAGCTCCCCCACAAGTGACCCCATTTTGGAAACTAGACCTCCCAGGGAACTTATCTAGATGGGTGGTGAGCATTGTGAAACCCCAGGTGCTTCACAAATTCATCTGTAAAATTGAATAAGTACTTTTTTTTCCACAAAAATATTCTTTTTTCATTTTTACAAATTATTTTGTGAAGCACCGGGGTGTTCAAAATGCTCACCACCCATCTAGATAAATTTCCTGGGGGGTCTAGTTTCCAAAATGTGGTCACTTGTGGGGGAGCTCCAATGTTTAGGCACATAGGGGCTCTCCAAACGCAACATGGTGTCCGCTAACAATTGGAGCTAATTTTTCAAATTGTTAGCGGACACCATGTCGCATTTAGAGAGCACCTGTGTGCCTACACATTGGAGCTCCCCCACAAGTGACCCCATTTTGGAAACTAGACCCCCCAAGGAACTTATCTAGATGGGTAGTGAGCATTTTGAACACCCAGGTGCTTCACAAATTCATCCGTAAAGATGAAAAAGTACTTTTTTTTCCATAAATAATTTCTTTTTTCATTTTTACAGATTAATTTGATAAGCACTGTGGCATTCAAAATGCTCACCACCCATCTAGATAAGTTCCCTGTGGGGTCTGGTTTCCAAAATGGGGTCGTTTGTGGGGGAGCTCCAATGTTTAGGCACACAGGGGCTCTCCAAACGCAACATGGTGTCCGCTAATAATTTGACTGAAAAATCAGCTCAAATTGTAAGCGGACACCATGTCGTGTTTGGAGAGCCCCTGTGTGCCTACACATTGGAGCTTCCCCACAAGTGACCCCATTTTGGAAACTAGACCCCCCAAGGAACTTATCTAGATGGGTAGTGAGCATTTTGAACACCCAGGTGCTTCACAAATTCATCTGTAAAGATGAAAAAGTACTTTTTTTTCCATAAAAAATTTCTTTTTTCATTTTTACAGATTAATTTGTTAAGCACTGGGGCATTCAAAATGCTCACCACCCATCTAGATAAGTTCCCTGTGGGGTCTAGGTTCCAAAATGGGGTCATTTGTGGGGGAGCTCCAATGTTTAGGCACACAGGGGCTCTCCAAACGCAACATGGTGTCCGCTAATAATTTGACTGAAAAATCAGCTCAAATTGTAAGCGGACACCATGTCGTGTTTGGAGAGCCCCTGTGTGCCTACACATTGGAGGTCCCCCACAAGTGACCCCATTTTGGAAACTAGAGCCCCCAGGAATCTTATCTAGATGGGTGGTGAGCATTTAGAACCCCCAGGTGCTTCACAAATTCATCCGTAAAAAGGAAAAAGTACTTTTTTTTCCACAAAAATTTTCTTTTAGCCTAAATGTTTTCATTTTCACATGGGGAACAGGATAAAATGGATCCTAAGAATTGTTGGGCAATTTCTCCTGAGTACAACGATACCTCATATGTGGTCATAAACCACTGTTTGGGCGCACGGCAGGGCTCAGAAGGGAATGAACGCATTTTGACTTTTTGAATGGAGAATTAGCTCCAAAAGTCAAATTGCGCTCCTTCCCTTCTGAGCCCTGCTGTGCGCCCAAACAGTGGTTTATGACAACATATGAGATATCAATGTACTCAGGAGAAATTTCCCAACAATTTTTAGGATCCATTTTATCCTGTTGCCCATGTGCAAATGAAAGAATTGAGGCTAAAAGAACATTTTTGCTGGAAAAATTAAAATGACCATTTTTTCCTTCCACATTGCTTTAGTTCCCGTGAAACACCTGAAGGGTTAATAATCTTCTTGAATGTAGTTTTGAGTAGCTTGAGGGGTGAAGTTTTTGGAATGGTGTCACTTTTGGGTGTTTTATGTCATGTAAACCCCTCAAAGGGACTTCAAATGTGATGTGGTCACAAAAAAAATGGTTTTGTAAATTTTGCTGGAAAATAAAAAATTGCTGATGAACTTTGAACCCTTATAAGTTCCAAACAAAAAATGTTTTTTTTTCCAAAATTGTGCTGATGTAAAGTAGACATGTGGGAAATGTTATTTAATTAACTATTTTGTGTCACATACCTCTCTGGTTTAGCAGAATAAAAATTCATAATTTGAAAATTGCTAAATTTTCAAATTTTTACAAAATTTTTGATTTTTTCACAAATAATCGCAAAAATTATTGACTTAAAGGGGTTGTCCGGGCTTATTTTTTATTTCATATTTATATCTAGGCTGCAAAATGTTGACAATCTGCAATATACATGTTGTCAACATTTTGCAGGGTTTCCTAGATATAACACATTTACTGATGGCAGAGAGTGTCCAGGGGGTGTGATTGTGCAAGCTGGTCGTTTACACCTACTCTAGCACAATCACACCCCCTCCCCTATACCTAGTATGGCCAGCCACCCCCAGGCCATACATGCCCGCCCCCTGCTCACTAAACACTATGTAATGAAACCACCCCCAGGGCTCTTACTGGCCGCCCCAGCCCCTAAATCACCACCCACCCTCTGCAAAACAGCGGTCCCCAGTGCACTGGTACAAGGTGCCGAAACCGCTGCTGTGAAAGCGATTCCGGCACACTGTGTCAGTGCAGCAGGGGACCCGCTGCATATCTGTGCCGCTCACCCGACATTGTCCTGTGCAGCCGGTCCCGGTCCGCCCTGGTCCCGGTCATCTGCAGGCGGGCTCTCCACACTGCAGCCGGGCTCCACACTGCAGCCGTATCTGTGCTGTGTGTGTGGAGCGGTGCCCGTCGCCTGATCTCTTCAGACTTCCAGTACCATAGAGCTGGTGGAGCGGTTTAGAGAGGACCGCTCGACAGCCTCTGCTCTATGGTACTGGAGGTCTGAAGAGATCAGGCGACGGGCACCGCTCCACACACACAGCACAGATACGGCTGCAGTGTGGAGCCCGGCTGCAGTGTGGAGAGCCCGCCTGCAGATGACCGGGACCAGGGCGGACCGGGACCGGCTGCACAGGACAATGTCGGGTGAGCGGCACAGATATGCAGCGGGTCCCCTGCTGCACTGACACAGTGTGCCGGAATCGCTTTCACAGCAGCGGTTTCGGCACCTTGTACCAGTGCACTGGGGACCGCTGTTTTGCAGAGGGTGGGTGGTGATTTAGGGGCTGGGGCGGCCAGTAAGAGCCCTGGGGGTGGTTTCATTACATAGTGTTTAGTGAGCAGGGGGCGGGCATGTATGGCCTGGTGGTGGCTGGCCATACTAGGTATAGGGGAGGGTTGGTGATTGTGCTAGAGTCGGTGTAAACGACCAGTATGCACAATCACACCCCCTGGACACTCTCTGCCATCAGTAAATGTGTTATATCTAGGAAACCCTGCAAAATGTTGACAACATGTATATTGCAGATTGTCAACATTTTGCAGCCTAGATATAAATATGAAATAAAAAATAAGCCCGGACAACCCCTTTCAATTTAATACAGCATGAAGCCCAATATGTCACAAAAAACATTCTCAGAAACGCTAGGATCCGTTAAAGCGTTCCAGAGATATTACCTCATAAAAGGACACTAGTCAGAATTGACAAAAATGGCCTGGTCATTAGGGTCAAAATAGGCCCGGGGGTGAAGGGGTTAAAGTTCTCAAACAGGACAAGTAATGCATGTACTTCATACTTTGGGTCATTGTAGATATGTCAGTACCAAATATGTATAATTACGCACGTTCTGAGTATTATGCTTGTCAGCATACCTCTGACTGACATTATTGCAAACCTTGCCTCTTTGTCTGTTACTTGTGTATCAAAAATTTACCAAATTTACTTTGCTGAACAATAAACGACCAGCAAAAGTTGGAAACGGGAAAGAAAACTTATACATACCTTACTACTAAGACCATCCGCTGCTCAACACTCACAATTTAGTCTTCAGAGCTGATACTTTGCACTGTCAAAGCCTGTTCTCTTTCGGAGGTTTCTTCCATCTTCAAGCAGGCATCCATAGATCACTGACATCATGGACATGCAATACACAGTGACCTCTGATAGCTGGTCACAGCCAGAAGTTACGGCTTACAGTAAATAGGTGCAAAACGCAACAACTGAAAACTAGGACTGGATTGCAGCCAGCACTGTTTCCTTCTCACTGTCCTGTCCTCTTTCTACTGTGACCTCACAGGCCTGTTCAACTCCATAAGTCAGGGCGGACTGGCCCAGGTGACAGGGTGGTATTTGCCCCCTGTGCTGGTTGTACAGTCCTAGTTTAGGGCCGCTCAGTCAGTGAGAGCGGCCGCATGGCCGCCACACCTACTTGAGTGTCCGCGGGACCCGAAACTGCAGCGGAGGCAGTAGCCAACCGGTAGGTGAGTCCCCCTCCCCCCTGCTCCTTACTTGGCCCCAGGCTCCTCCCGCCCGCTCCTCACTTGGCCCCAGCAGCATTCCCCCCCAACCCCCCCCCCAGGTCCTCACTTAGCCCTGGCTGTACAAAGTGGACTGCCACCCAGGGCAAGATCAGCCAGCCAGCCTCTGCCAGACGTCCTGGTCTAAAATGAACGGAGCAGGAGATGATGCACCTCTGAACATAGGACAGAGGGCGGTAAGGAGCAGAGGAGATTTCCAGATGATCAATGAGGTGAGTAAATGTTTTTCTTTTCTTTTTTACATCTTAAACATGTTATACTTTGGAGCCTGGAGAGCTTTAACAGAATGGCTAAACTCAAGTTGTAAGCTTGGTTACAGTGACAATCCATTGGAAATCCAAGATCATGTAGCAATGGTGTCAAATGGGATTCAAATTCATCAGATTGTCCCTTACATTGTCATTACCTGCACATTTAAGCACCTAGAAAGTTATCTTTGATGCTGGCCATTGCAGCTGGAGATTGGAAATATATTACAGCTTGTTTCCACTGATCATGGTGGGGGCTCATTACATGTACTGTACAGTAGTTTTCAATAGAGATAAATCCCCCCCCCCCCAAAAAAAAAAAAAAACCCTACAAAATAATTTTAGATTACTTTTTATTTTACATAATAAGAAACTGACAGTTTTGTTTTAATAACCCAGAACTAAAATGTGAAACCTTGTCCGCCTGAAGACATAAAAAACTTCCCACTATTAAGAGTTTGCAAGAGCATTCTAGACTTTTGTAATATATAGCCACTTCAGGCACTGTCCTGTACAGCATGTTATAATTTCCCTTGACAGTAGGAGCAAAGCTTCATTAATTATAGATACAATTTATCAATCATATCTTTCATCTGTCATACTCTTTGCAATTGTCTTAGTTGGGGGCCAAAAAAAAGACTTAACATATTTTTTGGCTATTATTTCATTCATACACATTGATAAACAATCAAATGATAAGACAATGGACTTACATATGAAATTGCAGGGTTAAAAGTCATCCCAGAACGTTGCAATATTTATTGCCTTGATTTCGGCTCTTTTATTAGAGCCCTCCAACTTCCTGTACAAATGTCATTAAAACCACAGGGAGTTCAAGACCTTTTAATGCAAGAGAACTCTCTATTATTTAGTACCTCTGTAAGACAATCTTTTCAAGTGCAGTTTTCAAGTGATAATTCAAAAAAAAGATAAACCTTGATTGAACAGATACTAGCTGTTAGCCACTTAGGAATAAAAGGCAGTTAAGTGACTCTTACATTTATCTACTGGGACTTACATTTTCGGACACTGATATCAAACAAACTAATATAGTATGTTGTATCCACAAGACTTAACAAAGCTGACTTTTATCCTTGAAAAACACAGGACAATCAGTACAAAAGGTCTTCACAATATTCACAACCAGCACGTCCTACTGAGACTGTCTATATTTTCAAAATGGTTTTTATATTTGACTTCTATGATTACCAGCCAAATATTCTTTCTAAAAGGTACTTTATGAACACCACACAAACATGTGACCATCTAAATGCATGAGGAAAGTCAGGTTCCAATCAATACCTATTAAAGGGTAGACAAGGACACAATAGGGCTGTCACGGGTGGCGAGGGTGACAGGGTGGAGGTCACGCGCAGACGATCTCAGCGTTTGGCCCACCAGCCATAATGGTGGAGGATGGTCCGTCTCTTTCAGGGGCATTTACCTTCTGTGTAGATGAAGAGAAGGTGTGATGAGATCTCTCTATTTTGGGGAGACGGCTGTGGAGGTCTTGTGCTCGGTCTGGTTGTATCCACCTGTATGGTAGGTCTCTAGGACCCAGCAGATTCCTTCTACCTTTATAAGGAGGTTCATTACCCTTCCTCAGTGCAGGTGATATTTCCTTGTGGACTCTTTATCCTTGCTCCAGCAGAAGCTGAGGTTGTGAGCTCGCTGTGGTCTGCTGAAAGATAAGTGTTTCTTTTCCCCAAATGTCTGTCTTCCCTGGTGTTTGTCTTTAGTTGTTAGTGGAGGGGTCTAGTGCACCTCTCCATCTGATCCTTAGCTCAGATAGCGCTAGGATCAGAGAGGGACGAGGTTCGTGGTCGGCGACAGTTGAGGAGACTGTACAGGGACGTTAGGGCAGACAGGGTCAGCCCTAGTAAGTCTAGGGGTCACCGTCTCCTTCTTGTGCCCTTAGCAGTAGGGACCCCTTATTCCCCCCCCCGTCGTTATCCTACGCTGGGTGTCTTCCCCACTCCCAGCGTGACATTATCACCTGCCGTAACTGTAAGTGAAGGAAAGGGGAGGATTCGATTTTTTTCCTCCTTTCCTTATGGATCCTGTGTCGGCTTTGGCCCAGCAGCTGCAGACCTTGTCTTTGGAGGTCGCGGACCTTCGGTCGGCGCTGCAGGGACCACAACCGCAAAATGGTGTCTTGGGGAATCAAGCAGTGGGTCCGGCCAGACCGGAACCTAAGGTTGCCCTCCCTGACAGGTTTTCAGGAGGCAGAGATAAATTTACGGTGTTCAAAGAGGCTTGTAAATTATACTTTAGGCTCAGGCCATATTCCACTGGTGATGAGCAGCAGCGTGTAGGAATCATTATATCATTGCTGCAGGGGGATCCCCAATCCTGGGCTTTCTCTTTGCCACAGGACTCTACTTGTCTCCAGTCTGTGGATGGATTTTTTGACGCCCTAGGCCTCATATATGATGACCCTGACCGTGTCTCTTTGGCTGAATCCAAATTGCGCCATCTCCACCAGGGGACTCGGTCGGCGGAATCATATTGTTCTGAGTTCCGCAGGTGGGCTATGGACACGAAGTGGAACGATCCGGCTCTCAGGAGTCATTTTTGCCAGGGTCTTTCAGAAAGGCTGAAGGACGCCCTGGCAGTGTATGAGACCCCTCCGTCCCTGGAGGCGGCTATGTCGTTGGCTATTCGTATGGATAGACGCCTCCAGGAGCGGAGGGGTAGACCTCCAGCAACTGGAAGCCCTTCTCGTGGTGGTTCCTTGTTGCCGGGTGGTCACACGGAGGGTGAGTCATTTCTCCCGAGGGGGGAGGAACCTATGCAGCTTGGAGGGGCGGCGGCCTCGAGGCTCTCCTCCGGTGCCTCCCGGGGTAGGGGGAAGGGGGTCTGTTTTTTCTGTGGGAAAGGAGACCATTTTATCGGGGCCTGTCCCTACGCTCCTAAACGGACGGGGGTGCCTGGACCTCATGTGACTATGGGGGGTGTGGGGGTAGTCGAGCGGGAGGTGTGTGTATCCTCCGTTTGTACTTCCCGTTTTCTCCTGAGTGCAGAGGTGGCGCTAGAGAGCAAAACGGAAGGCATTTCTGTGTTTGTGGATAGTGGTGCGGGGGTCAGCATGGTGGATGCTCGCTTTGTACACACTCATGGGCTTAACCGCTGTTTATTGTCTCGCCCCATCCGTATCTATGCCATCGACTCAGCACCTCTTGCTCAGGGTTGTCTCACGCATATCGTACATGACATTAAGTTGACGGTTGGACCCCAACATCAGGAGACGATATCTTGCTATGTTCTGGACGGTCTCCCCGCTCCCATCGTCCTGGGCTTGCCTTGGTTGATTAAACATAATCCCGTAGTAGATTGGCAGTCCCGGGACATTGTGGAATGGAGTGATTTTTGTTCTGAGAATTGTTTGGCTACATCCTTGTCGGTGGTGTCTGCTGCATCCCTGCCCCCATTCCTATCGGAGTATGAGGATGTGTTCTCGGAGAAAGGGTGCCGAGACTTGCCCCCTCATCGGGCATATGATTGCCCGATCAACCTTGTTCCCGGAGCTAAACTGCCCAAAGCTAGAATGTTTACTATATCCGGTCCTGAAAGACAAGCAATGAAGGACTTCATTTCCGAGAGTCTAGAGACAGGTCACATCAGGCCCTCCACGTCGCCGGTGGCGGCTGGTTTCTTTTTTGTGAAAAAGAAGGATGGGGGCCTCCGTCCTTGTTTGGATTTCCGGGAATTGAATCGGATAACTGTCCGTGATCCATACCCCCTCCCTCTGATCCCTGATTTGTTTAGTCAGGTTGTGGGTGCCAAATGGTTCTCCAAGTTGGATTTGAGGGGGCCTACAACCTGATTAGGGTCAGAGAGGGGGATGAATGGAAAACTGCGTTTAATACCCCGGACGGCCATTTTGAAAGTCTCGTGATGCCGTTCGGGCTCACTAACGCCCCTGCGGTCTTCCAACATTTCGTCAATGATATTTTCCATCATCTGGTGGGTAGATTCGTAGTTGTTTACTTGGACGATATCTTGATCTATTCTCCCGATATGGAGACGCATCAGTCCCATGTCAAACAGGTGTTGCAGGTCTTACGGGACAACAAACTGTATGCAAAACTCGAGAAATGTGTTTTCGCCGTTCAGGAGGTTCGTTTTTTGGGGTACCTCTTGTCGCCGATGGGTTTCCGGATGGATCCGGAAAAGGTCCGGGCGGTGCTGGACTGGGAACAGCCGGACAATCTACGGGCTTTGCAACGGTTTTTGGGGTTTACCAATTTTTACCGTAAATTTATTAAGAACTATTCGGTACTTGTGACGCCTCTTACGGACATGACTAGGAAAGGGACGGATTTTTCTGAATGGTCTGATTCTGCTCGCCAGGCTTTCTCCTCCCTGAAGCGTTGTTTTGCTTCCGCGCCTGTCCTTTGCCAGCCCGATCTTTCTCAGCCCTTTATTGTAGAGGTGGATGCGTCTGAGGTGGGGGTGGGGGCTGTATTGTCGCAGGGCCCTTCGCCTGGAAGATGGGTGCCCTGCGCGTTCTTCTCCAAGAAGTTGTCGTCGGCCGAGAGGAATTATGATGTCGGTAATAGGGAGCTATTGGCTATTAAGTTGGCTTTTGAGGAATGGCGGCACTGGCTGGAGGGGGCTGTCCATCCTGTCACGGTTATTACCGACCATAAGAACCTGTCTTACCTTGAGTCCGCCAGGCGTCTCAATCCCCGGCAGGCCAGGTGGTCTTTGTTTTTTACGAGATTTAATTTTACCGTCACCTACCGTCCGGGGGTTCAGAATGTGAAGGCGGATGCATTGTCACGTAGTTTTCCGGGTGGTAGTGCTCAGGAGTGTCCCGTTCCCATCTTGCAGGAGGGGGTGGTTGTTTCTGCTCTTTGTCCTGATCTGGAGGGGGAGGTGTTGAGGGTTCAGGGGGGCGCCCCTGCCTCCTGTCCTTCTGGGAGGCTTTTTGTGCCGTTCTCTTTGCGTCTCAGGGTGCTGTCAGAGCATCACGACTCTGTGCTGGCGGGGCATCCGGGCGGCAGGGCCACCTTCGATCTCTTGTCTCGACGCTTTTGGTGGCCGGGGTTGAGGAGGGACGTAGCGGAATTCGTATCCGCCTGTAGTGTGTGTGCACGTGCTAAGGTTCCGCATACCCGTCCGTCTGGGTCTCTCATGCCATTGTCTATTCCTGAGAAGCCTTGGACACATTTGTCAATGGATTTTATCACCGATCTCCCGGCGTCTGCGGGCAAGACGGTGGTACTGGTAGTAGTAGATAGGTTCAGTAAGATGGTTCGCTTTGTGGCACTGCCCGCACTTCCTAATGCTCGGACTCTGGCACAGGTGTTTGTAAGTGAGATTGTGAAGCTTCATGGGGTTCCCTCCGATGTGGTTTCTGATCGCGGTACTCAGTTTGTCTCCAAGTTTTGGAAGGCCTTTTGTACACGTTTGGGGATTACGTTGTCTTTTTCTTCTGCTTTTCATCCCCAGTCTAATGGTCAAACCGAACGTGTGAATCAGAATTTGGAGACTTACCTGAGGTGTTTTGTCTCTGACCATCAGGAGACTTGGGCAAGTTATTTGCCCTTGGCCGAATTTGCCCTTAATAATCGTCTTCAGGAGTCCACTGGCAAGTCACCGTTCTTCGGTGCATATGGGTTTCATCCTCAGTTTGGTACTTTTAGTGGTACGAGTCCTTCCGGAGTTCCGGAGGAGGACCGTTTTACCTCGTCCCTCTCCTCGGTTTGGCGGGGTGTACAGAGTAGCTTGAAGCTCTTAGGCGACAGGTACAAACGTATGGCTGACAGAAAGCGTGCGCCAGGTCCGGACCTATGTGTGAATGACTACGTGTGGTTGTCTACCAAGAATGTGAAGTTGAAGGTGCCCTCTTGGAAGTTGGGGCCCAGGTTTATTGGCCCCTATAAGATAACCGCCGTGATCAATCCCGTGGCGTTTCGTCTTGCGTTGCCTCCTGCTCTTAAGATTCACGATGTGTTTCATAGGTCGCTCCTCAAGCCGTATGTGCCGTCGTCTGACCCGTCTCCTTTGCCTCCTGAGCCCATCTGTGTGGCGGGGAATTTGGAATTCGAGATCTCGAGGGTGGTTGATTCTCGCATGTTGCGCCGTTCTCTTCAGTATTTGGTGCACTGGAGGGGGTACGGTCCTGAGGAGCGGATGTGGGTGCCGGCGTCGGAGGTGTCCGCCGCTAGGCTGGTCCGCGCTTTTCACCGTTCCCATCCGGATAAGCCTGGTCCTGAGTGTCCGGGGGCCACTCGTAGAAGGGGGGGTACTGTCACGGGTGGCGAGGGTGACAGGGTGGAGGTCACGCGCAGACGATCTCAGCGTTTGGCCCACCAGCCATAATGGTGGAGGATGGTCCGTCTCTTTCAGGGGCATTTACCTTCTGTGTAGATGAAGAGAAGGTGTGATGAGATCTCTCTATTTTGGGGAGACGGCTGTGGAGGTCTTGTGCTCGGTCTGGTTGTATCCACCTGTATGGTAGGTCTCTAGGACCCAGCAGATTCCTTCTACCTTTATAAGGAGGTTCATTACCCTTCCTCAGTGCAGGTGATATTTCCTTGTGGACTCTTTATCCTTGCTCCAGCAGAAGCTGAGGTTGTGAGCTCGCTGTGGTCTGCTGAAAGATAAGTGTTTCTTTTCCCCAAATGTCTGTCTTCCCTGGTGTTTGTCTTTAGTTGTTAGTGGAGGGGTCTAGTGCACCTCTCCATCTGATCCTTAGCTCAGATAGCGCTAGGATCAGAGAGGGACGAGGTTCGTGGTCGGCGACAGTTGAGGAGACTGTACAGGGACGTTAGGGCAGACAGGGTCAGCCCTAGTAAGTCTAGGGGTCACCGTCTCCTTCTTGTGCCCTTAGCAGTAGGGACCCCTTATTCCCCCCCCCGTCGTTATCCTACGCTGGGTGTCTTCCCCACTCCCAGCGTGACAAGGGCCTTATCTCTTAGATGCCAAATAGTTAAAAAATGAGGTACTGTTCACCTTATGCCGTTGTGTGGCCCACAACTGATCTAAACGCTCAAAACAGCTGCTGCAGGATCCACCGTTCCATCAGGAACAACATATAAATCTAAAGGACCAAGGTGTACAACGATCCGCGCTGCTGAGTATAATTATTTATGGTGTTATTCCTGAGGAAGGAGCTGGGACAGCCCCAAAACGCGTAGAAGAAATAAAGCACCGTTCTTATATACCAAGATTGTGGTCTTTCCTTATACTCAGCAGCGTGGATCATTGTACATCTTGGTCCTTTGGATTTATGCATATGAGGTTCCAATCAATAACTGTTTATTGACAATACAGTATCAAGGGATTAAATTGGATTTTGTAGCGGTTGTGGTATTCATAATGATACATAATCACTATCTTCACTAATGTAAGTAACTCGACTTTGAGGCTTAAGAAATTCATACCATTTACCGTATATACTCGCGTATAAGCCGAGTTTTTCAGCCCAAAAATTGGGCCGAAAAGTCCCCCCCTCGGCTTATACGCGAGTCACTGTATACTGTATACACTGTATACAGTGTAAACAATATACAGGCCCGCCCCCATCAGTATACAGGCCCCCCCTTGCTGCACAAACCTGTAAAGGAAGAGATTAGTATACTTATCAATGTCCCGCTGCCGGTGTCCCCCCGCCGTCATCGCGCTCCTCCGTCTTCATCCGTCTTCCTCCGTCTTCCTCCGGTCGGCGCAGGCAATGACGTCATTGTCTGCGCGCCAAAGGAAGCCGGAAGACGCTGGATGAAGACAGAGGAGCGTGATGATGCCGGTGGGACAGCGGCAGCGGGACAGTGATAAGTATACTAATCTCTTCCTTTACAGGATTGTGCACCAAGGGGGGGCCCTGTATATTGATGGGGCTGCTGTTTACTACCTCTGGGGCTGCTGTATACTACCACTGGGGCTGCTGTATATACCTCTGGGGCTGTATATACCTCTGGGGCTGCTGTATACTAACTCTGGGGCTGCTGTATTCTACCACTGGGGCTGCTGTATACTACCACTGGGGCTGTATATACCTCTGGGGCTGCTGTGTACTACCTCTGGGGCTGTATATACCTCTGGGGCTGCTGTATACTACCTCTGGGGCTGCTGTATACTACCTCTGGGGCTGCTGTATACTACCACTGGGGCTGTATATACCTCTGGGGCTGCTGTATACTACCACTGGGGCTGCTGTATAAACCTCTGGGGCTGCTGTATACTACCACTGGGGCTGCTGTATATACCTCTGGGGCTGCTGTACACTACCTCTGGGGCTGCTGTATAATACCTCTGGGGCTGCTATATACTACCTCTGGGGCTACTGTATACTACCACTGGGGCTGCTGTATACTACCACTGGGGCTGTATATATCTCTGGGGCTGCTGTATACTACCTCTGGGGCTGTATATACCTCTGGGGCTGCTGTATACTACCTCTGGGGCTGCTGTATACTACCACTGGGGCTGCTGTATACACCTCTGGGGCTGCTGTATACTACCACTGGGGCTGCTGTATACTACCACTGGGGCTGCTGTATACTACCACTGGGGCTGCTGTATATACCTCTGGGGCTGCTGTATACTAACCACTGGGGCTGCTGTATATACCTCTGGGGCTGCTGTATACTAACCACTGGGGCTGCTGCTGTATATACCACTGGGGCTGCTGCTGTATATACCACTGGGGCTGCTGTATACTACCACTGGGGCTGCTGTATATACCTCTGGGGCTGCTGTATACCACACTGCTGGGGGCTGTATACCTGTGCTGGGGTCCACCCTCAGCTTATACACGAGTCAATAGGTTTTCCCAGGTTTTGGGGCAAAAGTAGGGGGGTCGGCTTATACACGGGTCGGCTTATACATGAGTATATACGGTATACTCTGAATGCATTCATAATAGGGGAATCTATAGTTAAGTAGGAATTTAGAGGAACCATTAATGAGAAAATAAATTATACCACTCAATAAGAGAAAATGGAATTGAGTTCTCTGTAATCAAGGTGACAAACCTGAACTACTGGAGTACGTTGAACTGCCGGACTGTCAGTCTGTGTGATACTGCAGTCCAGCAGTGAGTTCACCGACAGTCACAGAAGGTACTGTGATAACTGCTTAGGTGTAGTTATCCCCAAGCACCCTTAATTATCTTCCCTTCTTTTGAAGTCCACGCTGTCAGTCTCTACAGGATCTTCTCCTTGCTAGTGGTGGTTATGTATTGCTCTCGAGCCCCTCCTGTCATTTATTTAATCCCTTTACCACCTGGCTTCCACAGTTTCTATCTTGTGACATTCAAACACTCATCATTAGGAACTTGAACATCCCTATCCCATCTCTCTATCTGCCTCTAATTTTTCCTCTCTTGGCCTTTCACAACTTACACTCCTATACAGGATGATGACAAAAGCTTGACCTAATCTTCTCCAGCTTTGCTCAGTGCATGAGTTTTCTAATTCCCCTTTCCCACTCTCTGACAAAAACCTTCTTTAATTCTCTGTCAAAAACTCTCACCTCACTCAGGACTAGAGATAAGCGAACCTTTAAGCGTTCAGATTCAGTACAGTTTGCTGAACAAGGTATATGTTCTGTGAATTGTTTGCTGATAGGGATGGGCGAGTCTACTCGCTAGGACTCGTTACTCTGCGAGTAGTAAGGGACTCGCAGGACTCGGTACTCTGCGAGTTTCCCAGCGATTACTCGCACAGTAACGAGTCCAATGCAAATCAATGGCAATCCTAGTTTTGTCAGAGACTCTGACAAAACTAGGATTGCCATTGACTTGCATTGGACTCGTTACTGTGCAAGTAATGGCAGAGAAACTCGCACAGTAGCGAGTCCGGCTGTCTGCTCTGTGCCGGGCTCGGGTCCTGCGGGCTGCCGCAGCTCCAGGGTCCTAGAGCCCGCCTGCTCTCCCTGTGTACAGACATGAATGTCTGTGCACAGAGATGATGTAGCAGAGCTGAGATTGTTCTCAGTCTGCTCACTCTCTGTGCATAAACATCTATATCTATGCACAGGGATGTAGCAGAGAGGACATCGCGTTTTGGACTATGTCGGACGGAAGAGGATTTTTTTAAATAAAGATGGAGTCCCTAATAGCTTTTATTTCTAATAAAAAATTTTTTCTCTGTGTTGTGTTTTTTTTAAAACAATTTAATAGAAATTCAAGGCGGTCATGTCTAATATTGGCGTGACCGCCATAAATTTCGGGCTTAGGGCCAGCTGATAATACAAAGCTGGCCTTAACCTCATTATTACCCAGTGAGCCACCCGCCACCAGGGCCACTGGAAGAGCTGGGTTCAGCGCCAGAGGATGGCGCTTCAATGAACACGCCATCTTCTGGGGCGGCTGCGGACTGCAATTTGCAGCGGGGGGTGCCCAGAAAGCTTGGGCCTCCCTGCGCTGCGGATTCCAGCCCCCAGCTGCTTAGCTGTACCTGGCTAGACATAGAAATTGCGCGGAGCCCCACGCATTTTTTTTTTATTATTTCATGAAATTCATGAAATAATTAAAAAAAAGGGCTCCCATATATTCTTGTGTCCGGCCAGGTACAAATAGGCACCTGGGGTTGGGGGCAGCCCGTCGCTGCCTGCTGGATCCGTCTGGTTCCAGAAATATGGCGAAGCCCACGTCATTTTTTTTCTGAAAAATCAATAAAACAATCCTAAAAAAGGGACTGCATCTTTATTAACCCCTCACCCATGGTCCAGGGGTTAATAAAGATGCAGTCCCTTTTATTTATATTGTTTTATGGATTTGTCAGAAAAAAATTGACGTGGGCTTCGCCGTATTTCTGTAAACAGCCAAATCCAGGAGGCAGCGACTGGCTGCCCCCAACCCCCAGGTGCCTATTTGTACCTGGCCAGACACAAGAATATAGGGGAGCCCTTTTTTTTATTATTTCATGAATTTCATGAAATAATTAAAAAAAAAAATGCGTGGGGCTCCGCGCAATTTCTATGTCTAGCCAGGTACAGCTAAGCAGCTGGGGGCTGGAATCCGCAGCGCAGGGAGGCCCAAGCTTTCTGGGCACCCCCCGCTGCAAATTGCAGCCCGCAGCTGCCCCAGAAGATGGTGCATTCATTGAAGAGCCATCCTCTGGCGCTGAACCCCGCTCTTCCAGTGGCCCTGGTGGCGGGTGGCTCACTGGGTAATAATGAGGTTAAGGCCAGCTTTGTATTATCAGCTGGCCCTAAGCCCGAAATTTATGGCGGTCACGCCAATATTAGACATGACCGCCATGAATTTCTATTAAATTGTTTTAAAAAAAACACAACACAGAGAAATTTTTTTTTATTAGAAATAAAAAAAAAAGCCATTAGGGACTCCATCTTTAATTAAAAAAATCCTCTTCCGTCCGACGTAGTCCAAAACACAATCTCAGCTCTGCTACTTCCCTGTCTGTGCTTAGACAGACAGGGATGTAGCAGAGCTGAGAACTGACTAAACAGTCAGGGTTCAGCTCAGGTTATTATGACCTGAGCTGAACTCTGCTGTCAGCCAGACTCGCTCTGCTGCTGGCGATTCCCGAGCAGTGACGGAAGTTAATTTATTTACTGCTTCTGTCAGTGTTCGGGAATCTCCGGAAAAAGCAGCCGAGACTCGGGGAGCGAGTCTGCAGCCGGCGCCGGCAGAGTTAGCGGTAAGTAGCCGGCCGGTCCGGTGCACCCCCCACCCTCTCCACCCTTCCCCCCACCCTCTCCACCCTTCCCCCCTTGCCGCTGGCTTTAAAAGAATAACATGGGGATTTGAAGGTTTTTCCTCTGCTGCCAGACCCCTTATAGGGTCCGGCAGCAGAGGAATCGCTGCAATACTCGTTCCCCATTCATTAACATTGGAATCGCTAGACTCGCAACGAGTAGCGAGTCCTGGACTCAGACTAGCGATTCTGAGTAGTTTAGGATTTGCCCATCACTACCGGTATTTGCTGACCTTCAGAACTCCATTGAAGTAAAACACCTAGAAAACACCTTCAAAGAAGCCCAAAAGCTGCCAAACATAGCTCAAACAATATTACAGTAGAGCCTACTGTTTTGGCACAGACATTCTTTTCCTACAATATTACTTCGAAAGGTTCTGCGCCGCTGTTGCACTCACCATGCTTCCAGGCATGCTCACGAACCTCAGATATCCTCATGACTTCCCTGAGATTTTGAAGGTTGCATAGTGGGTATTATGCAGCATGGAATCAAACTGTGTGACCTGAGATAACCTCGGTGGCATCAGCATTTGTAACACTAGCTGTCTTGTGAGACCCATGATATAGCGTAGGACGTATTGGATATATATCACTGGTATCATGAGACAGTGCATGTGAGGAGCAGTGACAATACAGAGTGCAGCGCATTTCAAACTTGTGGAATAGCCCCTGTGCGACCCCTTGTGTCTAAACTGCAGTAATGTTTGTGATGGCACCGCTTGTTACTCTCTTACACGTTCCTGCTCTCACATCATATGGAGTATGCGTTCTGAGAATGTAAGGCCCAATGCCTATGGTACATTGTTTGATGCTTCCTTTGAAGTAGATTTTTAGACTCTGCATCAAAATCTGCATGTCTATCCTGATGCCAGCAAAGTCTATGAGAGTTCACAAATGCTGTGCCAACATGTTTTTTTCCTGCAAATTTGGTGCAGATTTTGGAGCAGAAAAAATAAATCTGAACCTCATGTGCAAGGAAAAAGAAAAAAATAACATGGGCCTAAGAGATCCCAGGGAGAGGCAAAGTTGTGGTGAAAGGGCTTGGGGATTCCTCTTTCCCCCTGGCTACTTCCATGTACACTTGTAGGGCAGGGGTGGCCCACTACAGTCCTCAAGGTCTGAAAAAAGCACAAGTTTTCAGGATTTCCTTAGCATTGCACAGGTGCTAATGTCATCACTTGCAGAGATGATGATTCCAGCACCTTGTGCAATACTAGGGAAATCCTGAAAAAATGCACTGTTTGTGGCCCTTGAGGACTGCACTTGGCAAGCCCTGTTGCACAGGAGTGTGTTTAGTGTCTTGCATTTTCATACCTCAGACTGTCAGGCAGAGGCCTGCGGCTTGATCTCCAGTTTTCTGTAGGGCAGTATAAAAGCAACTGTTTGCAGAAACATTCCAGCAAGAAAAAAAATACAAAAACCTTTACTGTAACCCAGGCTATAAGTCTCAAACACAAATATATAAATTTACATAGTAAATGTACAGTTGAAACCAGACGTTTACATACACTATATAAAAAATATTTCCCGTTTTGGGTCAATTAGGATTACCATAATTATTTATATTTGCAAAATGCAAGAATAATTAGAGAGAGAGCATGTTTTAAAGCATTTTTATTACTTTCTACGAAGTCAAACATTTACATACACTGAGTTTACTATGCCTTTAAACAATTAGGGAAAGCCCATATGAAGAACATGTATTTGGAAGCTTCTGATAGGTTTATTGGCAACATCTGAGTTAATTAGTCACACTGGTAGATGTATTTTATTACACACATGAAACACACTGCTTCTTTTTGTAGCATTATGGGAAAGTGTAAACAAATCAGCCAAGATATCAGGAAGAGAATTGTGGACTTGCATAAATACATGCTTGGGTGCTATTTCCAGATACCTAATGGAGACTTGTTCATTGGTACAAATAATTATACACAAGTACAAACAAGATGAGAATGTCCAGCCATAATAAAAATAATAATAATAATCATCATTATCATCTTTATTTATATAGCGCCAACATATTCTGCAGCGCTTCATAATTCAGAGGTTCATATATAGTCATAAGTAACAGTTATCAAAGAATGCAATAATTAAAGCAAAATAATGACTGCCCTTACAGTCTAACAATGAGGTGGGAGTGATACAAAGTACAGGGGCTTATTTACCATGATGATGCAGCCAACTTGAGGAAGTGGGGAATAGAAAACAGCTGCATGAGTAATCACCAGCCATTCTTTGTAAAGCTCTTGAGTCAGGAGGAGTGAATAGGCTTTGTCTAAATTACTTTGACTTAAGGGCCTGTCACACGTGTCAATGTCGCCCGCGATATCGCTCATGCGTCACATATTATTCGTCGCCTGAGCGATGTGGAATTATCGCAGGTAAGATGACACACGCGTCAATATGACCCAGCGATGCGTTGATGTCGCCATCTTGCGAGCGATTTTATTTAGTCGCTTGTACGGTGTCAAAATAGAAAATATGTCGCTGAGTTTATTGTCACACGCAGCGATGCACAAGGTCTACTGAGCGATGAGCGACAGGTTTTACGTCTGGCAGTGAAACCTGCGATCGGCGATCAGCGACATGTCGTGGTTGCATCGCTTGGTCACACGCTTCAATGTCGCTCCTACGTCACTTTTAAGTCGCTTGAGCGACTGAAAATCCGTGACGCATGAGCGACATTGACAGTGATATCGACGTGTGTGACATACCCTTAAGGAGCATGATAAGCCGTCCTAAAAAACGTGTTTTTAGGGAGCACCTGAAACTATGTAAGTTGTGGGTAAACCTAATTTCTTGGGGTAGAGCATTCCAGAGAATTGGTGCAGCTTGGGAGAAGTCTTGGAGTCAGGAGTGAGAGGTTCAGATTAATGTAGAAGTTAGTCTAAAGTCACTTCCAGAGCGTAGAGAACAGGTGGGGTGGAAAACAGAGATGAGGGTGGATAGGTAGAGAGGTGCTGCACTGTGAAATGCTTTGTGGGTGTGAAAAAGCAATTTGAATTTGATCATATAGTGTATAGACAGCCAGTGAAATGACTGGCACAGAGCCTAAGCATCGAAGTAACGGTTAGCCAGATAGGTGACCCTGGCTGCTGCATTATTGATGGACTGGAGAGGGGAAAGCCTTGTGAGGGGGAGGTCAATTAATAGAGGATTACAATATTTAAGGCAGGAATGGATCAGGGCCACAGTGAGGGTTTTTGTTGTTTCCAAGGTGAGAAAAGGACGGGTTCTGGAGATGTTGTTCAGGTGCAAGCAGCAAAGAGCGGGCGAGAGATTGTATGTGGGGGTGAAGGACAAATCAGTTTCAAGCATAACACCCAGACAGCGAGCCTGCTGCGTTGGTGTTATCGTGGTTGCACACACCGAGAGGGAGATGTCATATTTAGGGAGGTTAGTGGAGGGTGGGAGCAGAAGAAATTTGGTTTTGGGAAGGTTACGTTTTAGATAAAAAGTGCACATAATATTGGAAACTGCAGTTAGACAAGTCATTGGCGTTCTGTAATACAGAGGGTGTAAGGTCAGGGGATGAAGTGTATAGTTGTGTGTCATCAGCATAAAGATGGTACTAAAAGCAAAATTTGCTGATGGTCTGTCCAATTCGGGCCATATATAGAGAGAAGAGAAGTGGGCCAAGGACTGAACCATGAGGGACCCCAATAGTGAGAGGAAGAGGAGTGGAAATGGAGCCAGAAAATGATACACTGAAAGTGCGGTCAGAAAAATAGGAAAAGAATCAAGAGAGATCCATTTCTTTTATGCCTATGGAGTGCAGCATAGCGAATAGGAGATGGTGATTAACAGTGTCAAAAGCTGCAGAGAGATCAAGAAGAATAAGCAGAGAGTGGTCACCATTACGTTTTGCCATCAGAAGGTCATTGGTCACTTTGATGAGGGCAGTTTCTGTAGAATGTAGGGGGTGGAAACTAGACTGGAACGGATCTAGAAGAGCGTGAGTAGAAAGGTTTCAAGTGAGGCAGGAGTAGATTAGGCCCGCCAAGAGAGAGACTGGAGTAGATATGAGGGAATGGGCTCAGTGGTGCATGTAGTGGGACAAGAGGAATAGAGGAGCCTGGAGACTTCTAAAGTGACTGGGTCAAATGTGGAGAGTGTGCCAGAGGAGATATGAGGGGGAATGGGAGTAGCTGCGCTTGGAGGACGGGAGCTGATTTCCTGATGAATGTTTTCTATTTTCTCTATGAAGAAAAAAGCCAGATTATCAGTGCAGAGGTCAGTGATAGGGGCCTTCACTTTAAGACTGGATAGAGTGAAAGGTGTCAAAGAGTTTTTTTTGATTGTTGGACAGTGAGGATATCAGGGAGCTGAAGTACGTCTGTCTGGCAAGGTGAAGGGCAAAGTTATATGTTTTTAGCATAAACTTATAATGAATAAAGTTTTCTGATGTGCAGGTTTTCGTCCAGAGACATTTAGCACTCCTAGAGCATCACTGGAGGAATTGAGTATGCGATGTAAGCCAGGTCTGTTTTACTCTGTTAAGAGGTTCTGAGTGTAAAGGGTGCTACTTGGTCCAAGGTGCTTCTGAGAGAGTCATTGTAGAGATTCACTGCCAGATCGTAACAGGAGAAGGGGAAATTGGGAACAGTGCTGAGAGAAGAGAGACTGTGAGGGTATGAGGGTAAATGGTCTGCAGATTTCTGAATGTGTGATAGGTAGGAGTGTGCTGGGGTGGGCGAGGATTTGTGAGCATGAAGAAGAGAATACTGTGTTCAGAGAGAGGAAGAGGTGAGTTATCTAAGGAGGAGGTTGAACATTGCTGGACACAGACCAGGTCAAGGCTGTTACCGTCTTTGTATGTCTCAGAGGTTGAGAGATGGGAGAGGCCAAGAGAGGTTGTTAGAGATAGGAGTTGGGATGCAGATGGGGAGGTGGGGCAATTTATGGGGATGTTAAATTCTACCATAATAAGGGTTGGTAATTCTGAGGACATGAAGTGCGGCAGCCACATGGAAAAATGGTTGAGGAACTGGGTGGGTGACACTGGGGTGGTAGTATACCACTACAACTCTGAAGGGGAGGGGATGGAAGAACCTAATGGTGTGGACCTCAAGAGAAGGGAATGAGAGTGATGGAGCTGGAGGGATGACCAGCAAAGTGCATTGGGGGGACAGGGGTAAGCAAACGCCACCACCATGTCTTTTTCCAGGTCTCAGGGAATGGGAGAAATGTAAGCTGCCAAGAGGAATAGCAGCGGGGGAATCAGTATCTGATTCCTATCCTAAATCAAGGTTTCAGTGAGGGCCAGCAAGGTAAGAGATTTAATGAGAAAGTAGTTGTAGATGAAGGGAAGGTTGTTGCATATAAAGTGTGAATTCCAGAGAGCGCAATTAAAAGAATGAGTTGAAAGTGTGCAAGTAATGTTAATAAGGTTAGTAGGGTTTCTATGTGAGGTAGGGGAGGGGTTGAAGTTGGCAGAGCATGGACCACGATTCGGACAGATATCACCTGACAGGAGCAGCAAGAAAAAGCAAATAGTTTTATAGTTTGATTTGTGACACAGTTTATGATGCAATACCCTGGAATATGGTGGACTGAGATTATTCAGAAGGAAGAAATGAGTATGGGAGCTGTACATAGTAGAGGGAAGGATAGAGAAGCTGATATGGATAAATGGTGATGCAGGGGAGATGGAATGGTGAAAGGGAATAACAAAAGCACATAGGAAAACAGACTTTGAAATAAAAGACATAGGGCCTTTTCACAACTGCGTTTGCCCTGTGTTTGGCTGCATTAGCAGAATCCTTGCGTTTTTACTGCAAAATGCAATGGAAACGCATCCAAAAATGCACACATTCATTTTAATGCAAAACACATTGAAAACGCAATGCAAAATGCACGTCATTTTCAGAAAATGCAAAACAAATGCGTTTTTGCAAACGCAGCCCAAAACATTGCATGCAAAATTTTTGCCTGCGTTTGCAAAAGCGCATGCGTTTTGCGTTTTCTGAAAATGACATGCGTTTTGCATTGCGTTTTCAATGCGTTTTGCATTGAAATCAATGGGTGTGTCTTTGGATGCGTTTCTATGCATTTTTGCACTGCAAAATTCAACAAAACACAACCCACCTTAGATGTGAACTGGGCAATAATTCTTTAGCAGCCATCAAGAAAGAGACGGTTTCTGTGTCCTAGAGATATACATGATTTAGTCCAACATGTGCATATCAACTCAAGAACATAAGCAAAAGACCTTGTGAAGGTCATGGGGAAAGATGGTAAGATTGTGTCACTATCTACAGTGAAAAGTCTACGGTATCAATTTTGGCTGATAGGCACTCTGCAAGAAGGAGCCATTACTCCAAAAGAAACATAAGAAAGCCAGATTCATTTTTGCAAATGCGCATGGGAACAAAGACCTACATTTTTGGAGACATGTCTTGTGGTCTGACAAAAGAAAAATAGACCTTTTAGCCATAATGACCATTTTTACATTTGGAGGCGCAAGGTAGATGCTTAAAAACCTAAGAACACCATCCAAACTGTGAAACACAGGGGTGGCAGCATCATGTTATGGGTTTGTTTTGCTGCAGGGTGATGAACTGAAAAGTGCATTGTGGGGACAGGAGTAAGCCAACTCCACCACCATATCTATTCCCAGGTCTCGGGGAATGGGAGAAATGTAAGCTGCCATGAGAAATAGCAGCGGGGGGAACAGTGTCTGAATCCTGGATCCAGGTTTCAGTGAGGGCTAGCAAGATAAGAAAGTTACTGAGAAAGTAGTTGGAAAGAAGATTGTGTGGTAATACTGAAACAACATCTTAAGACATCAGCCATTAAGTTAAAGCTTAGATAGAAATGGGTTTTTCAAATGGGCAATGACCCAAAGCACACTGCCAAACTGGTTACAAAGTGGCTTAAGAATAACAAAGTCAATGTTTTGGAGTGACCATCTCGAAGCCTTAATCTCAATCCTATTGAAAATTTATAGGCAATGCTGAAAATGGAGGTGCAAGTAAGGCAACTTACAAACATGGCTCAGTTACACCAGAAATGTCAGGAGGAATGGGCCAAAATTGCTACCAACTAATGTGAGAAGCTTTTGGAAGGCTATCCAAAATGTTTGTTTACAGTAAAGGGTAATGGTATCAAATACTAATGAACTGTATGTAATCTTTTGACTGCAGAAATTAATAAAAATGCCTTTAAACATTCTCTCTCTCTCATTTTTTGGGCGTTTGGCAAATATTAATAACTAGATGACGGCCCGATTCTAAAGAATCGGGTAGTCTAGAATTCATATATAGTTTATTTACTAATAGTTAGGGGAGTGCGGTGAAATGAATTGTGTGTATACAGGTGGCTCAGTGGGTAGCAGAGTATACGGTGGCTCAGTGGGTAGCAGAGTATACGGTGGCTCAGTGGTTAGCAGTGAGTGTGGTGGCTCAGTGGTTAGCAGTGAATGTGGTGGCTCAGTGGTTAGCAGTGAGTGCGGTGGCTCAGTGGTTAGCAGTGAGTGCCTTGGCTCAGTGGTTAGCAGTGAGTGCGGTGGCTCAGTGGTTAGCAGTGAGTGCGGTGGCTCAGTGGTTAGCAGTGAGTGCGGTGGCTCAGTGGTTAGCAGTGAGTGCGGTGGCTCAGTGGTTAGCAGTGAGTGCGGTGGCTCAGTGGTTAGCAGTGAGTGCGGTGGCTCAGTGGTTAGCAGTGAGTGCGGTGGCTCTGTGGTTAGCAGTGAGTGCGGTGAGATTGGTCAGCACAGTGGCATGGGCAGAGTGGTCAGCGCAGCGCCGTGGGCAGAGTGTTCAGCACAGCGCCGTGGGCAGAGTGGTCAGCACACACATACATACATACATACACACACACACACACACACACACACATACTCTGCTATAGTTAGCACCGTACCCTGCGTCTTCCCCGACGTCTGGATCCTGAGTGACATGTCGCCGCCCGTGGACGACTGGATTCAATATGGCATCCGGGAAGTTTGGCGAGACTTCTTGGACGCTATATTGGATCCAGTAGTTGGGGGGTGGCGACATGTCGACTGAGGATCCAGGCGGCTGATGCAGGGCCGGTAGTAAGTATAGCGGAGTGTGTGTGTGTGTGTGTATGTGTGCGGACAAAGTGAGGGAAGTGTGGACAAAGTGAGGGAAGTGCGGACAAAGTGACGGAAGTGACTACATACACACATATATACACACCAGTGGCAGTAGCTATAAACACTACCAAATATGCAGTTAATGCTGAACTGGTATATAATGGGTTAATTTCGCAGTGTCATTACAACTATACACTGTGCAATAGAAATAACAACAATAATGGAAAAAGGGGTTAATGTTCCTACTGGCAGTAGTAATAGAGACTACAAAGTATGAAGTTAAGGCAGAAATGGTATATAAGGGGTTAACTTCGCAGTGGCAGTACAACTACACACTGTGTTATAGAAATTACAGATAAAACGGAATGTAAGGGGTTAATGTTGCTACTGTCATGAGTACAATATACGCAGTAATAATACTGTTAACCAAAAAAAGATATATTATCTGATTTAGGGTTGATAATGTACAGGAGCTTGCTTCCCGACGTCGCTGTGACAGGATTGTCAAAGTAGGAATGATGTGTGAGGTAAAAATTCAAAATTCGCGGCCTAAAATGGCGGCCGCGAAATTTAAATTTATAAAATGGCGGCTTTCGCGAGGCGCTGTTCGGATTGGGCGATGCCCGCGACCAATGAGAGAAGCGCCTCACTTCCCATTGAAATACATGGAGGACTTTGAGTTTCAGATTTACCGCTGTAAGTGAGGCGCGAAGCTCATTGGTCGCTGTGTGCTGGCGCCGACCAATGAGCATAGCGCCTCACTGCCCATTGATATACATGGAGGACTTTAAGTTTCAAATTTACCACTGTAAGTGAGGCGCGAAGCTCATTGGTCGCTGTGTGCTGGCGCCGACCAATGAGCATAGCGCCTCACTGCCCATTGAGATACATAGCGGTCTTTAGAGCTGTGCATGGCCAGGCACTTGCTTCTGTTTTCGGCCACAGTGCTTGGCTCTCGTTGGTCGGAGCGACGAAGTCTGTAGCTCCGGCCCGCTGTATTGTCATTGCTCGGCGCTTGTAGCCACTGCCGGAGCTGGCGTTCTGGCGGGGTCGGCAGGGTGTACGTGGGCAATGGCTCGCGCGCCCACGGCCACAACGACGGAAACAGCGCCGAAACTTACGGAAGTGCGTTAGGGGAATTATATATTAGATTATGGTAATCCTAATTGACCTAAAATGGGAAAGGTTTCTTCTGATTTCATGTCAGATAGTAAGAAAATCATGCATATGTGTTGTTTTATATAGTGTATGTAAACTTCTGGTTTCAACTGTATATATAACAAAAGTTCCACATGGATCAGCACACAGACTATTAAAATGGTGAAAAGTCCATGAAGGGCATGAAAAGTTTTGAGTTGCACCCCAAAGGCTGCATGCATGCCCGCTTATCCAGCAGAAGAAGTGCAAATGCTGCAATACTTGAGAGGAGGAAATATAACATTAACAAAAAAAACAGGCCTTGGTCAAGGAAGAACTGAAAACCAACTCAAAATTCCTTCTCTGAACGACATGCCAATAAAAAGATTGGTCATCAATCAAATAGGATACTTTTTTCTAGGAAAGCCCTCTGTACTTGGCGTTAATACTGTTAACCAGCATTCACAGCACTGTCTGGGTGGAAGGCCACCATTGGTCATGGTACCCCACTGCCAGATAGTCTGGGGTAGATGCAGGGGCTACTCCTGCGGGGGCTTTCTCCCCCACCAGTTGCCTCCCCAGCACACTCCATCATGGCCACAGTTGGAGAAGACAATGGAGGAACTAGGGAATGACCTCCCCTTCTAGAAGAGACAGGAGCAACATGTGCAAGAACCGACAGGCCCTGTTGGTTCCAGTGCAGCTGTCTGGCTAGCCAAGAAAGGTCTGGACTCCAGTCAATGCCAAATTCTCTCTCAGTAATCTTCCTCCTGATACTCTCAAATTTGTCGGCGGTGGCATCTAGACTCACACCAATTGTGAACCACTCCTTGCTGCCTATCAACTTCATGAAGGTGACCTCTTCCCCAACATAGATGCTGCTTAGTCTTTTGTGAAGATGGTCATGCAGCAGGGTAGGCCCGTTGAAATTTAACAATGCCTAGTACATTGTTCCACTAGGAAGCCAAACCCCTTCTGTCGGAAAAATGTGACCATTTTGCCTAGGGCACACTGGTCGTGGAAGTGATTGGCTTTAGACCCATGCAACCACTTCCAGGCCATTTTATCTGCAAACCAATTCTCCTAAATAAAGGACACAAGATGAGATGATTCAGGCTGTGTCGGATATTTGCTTGGAGGGGTAGGAGTCCCCACATGGCATTGCCCGAATCAAAGGACTCTGGCCGGGGTCATATACACAGCTGGGAAACAGGGCCTTTTTCCTCTTTTACCTCCTCCTCATCCTCCTCCTCATGCCCTTGGTCCTGGGGAAATTGGTCATCCAGTAGTTGTGGCTCGGGCTGAAGGTGGAATACAGACAGGCATGCTGCAAGATCCTCTGCAGTCTGACATCTGGTGCTCTTGGTCCCGGATGGCATGAGGAAAGGGTTACCTCCTGATTGTGAGCTCAGGTCCTCCTCTGGAATCTGAGGTGAGCCCTGTATCCGCACCTCGCTGCAGATGAAGCCGAATGTGGGAATCGCGATGGAGTTTCCGGCATGTCTTGCATGGAATCCATCACCAAACTGCATACTGCCCATACTGCAGGCACATGGTAGCAACTGTAGCAAAGTGTAGGAGAGCCGACTAGTTGCATTTTACTGCACTGTTAAGATGGTGCTGAGAGATGAGCTCCACAATGACACCTATATGCTTTGCCTTGGGGCCTGCCTCTTTCAGTTCAAGGAGCCACAAAAACAATCATAACAGGATATTACTGTTTGCACAATCTAGCTCCATGCAATGGGCTGCAGAAGTAATGTCACTCACAAATCCAGTTGCCCATGTCACAAGTTTACAACTGGGTTGCAATTAGGTGCAGTGATTATTAAAGCCTGACATTTGTAGGAGAAATAATGATGAAAACAAATAAGTTTATTCAGGTCACCAATTCATCTGGAATGCTGAATAAGGCTAGTGGGCAACAATGCAAGGACAACTTCAATATTAATTGTACATATAACACACATATGCACATAAGAACAATCTGTATTGTAAATGTATGGAATGAAGTGAAATAGTGATTGCACATTTTCAAGAAGCAATATCCATAGTATGGTGTTTTATGAGTGTGAACAGACCTATAAGACCATGTATGTGAAGCACATAATGGCCATATGCTATTTTTGTATGAATTGCTATCGCATCACTATAGAAGAGATCACCTTGTACGCTGCTGACCCTAATAAATATTTGCTCTCCAAAAAGAAAACTTTAAATAATAATAATAATAATAATAAAACATTAAAAAATAATTAAATAAAAAAATAGATATGAAAAAAATACCCCAAAAATATTAAGTTGTCTTAAACCAATGTTTTAAGTATATTGTAAGCTTCCTGGATTTCACAGCTGTTGCCACATTTGGCAATATTTCCAAAATTCAAACCCTGCAGGTGTCAAAACACCTGCAAACTCCAGGAAGCTTAAAAAATTCATTTGTAGTGCCAAAAATTGTACAGCTTGATAAAAGTCAGTAGACCCAATGGCGGGAACATTCCTAACCCTAGGATAAGGTGTTTTTCCCAGTCATTGGATCTTATGGGGAGCATCTTAGCCCCAAACAAAGTTTTAGATGTGCAAAAGAAGATTGCGGTATAAAGGGGAGCGCTAAGCAATAGCAGGACACAGACCTTATACCAACCTACTTTAATAAAAACAATTACAGCTGCTCTCATACGCCACTATGCGCTACGATAACCTATGCTATCTTCATCAGGTGGATCTTCCCCTTGATGAAGATAGCATAGGCTATCGTAACGCGTAGTGGCGTATGAGAGCAGCTGTAATTGTTTTTATTAAAGTAGGTTGGTATAACTTCTGTGTCCTGCTATTGCTTAGCGCTCCCCTTTATACCGCAATCCTCTTTTGCACATATAACTTTCCATCTCCTTCTGGGAGAGCGGTTGGGGCAGCAGCTGTGAGCATTGGCAATTCCCCAGACCTTAGATAAACATGCTGTCAGCGTGGAGCTGAACTTCAGGACCTGTGGTGACGTCATATTACGACACCCCTTTCCTATCACTGGACCACACCACCTGACTGCACAAGAAACCCTCTATGCCAGACGCTCCCTTCCTGTTTATACTCGTGTTGTGTGAAGACTCAGCACAACAAACCCAGGTGAGCACTACAGCTTCCCCCGGCACATAATCAAAACAGGGCTTCACCATGTGGTGCATTGCTTCTTCTTTTTTCTTTCAAACAAACTTTTAGAGGCATTTAAAAATGTAAACTTTTTTTCCAAACAAAGCTGCATTCGGCGATTTTTTAAAAAAAGTTTGGTTTTCCAATCGCGAACTGAATGTGCAATGTTTGTGACAAATCTGAAATTGGCAAATATTTTTAGGGATAATTTTCTCATATCTGGTCACTAACCAAGATTTAAAGATTGTCTATCATGTATTTTAATTATGCTGCACTGGAGTCCAGGTTCTGACACACTCGCCTATCATCAAAAACCTGCATTAAAGCATGCTGTTAAGCAGACAGAAGCACTGAGTTGAGGAGGAAGAAATGTTCATCTTCTGCATGAGTGTGCTCACAATGCAGTGTACCGGCTTAATAGAACATTAATGAAACTAATGAAAGGAAAAAAAGAATGTCTATGAATCTGTATACTCTGTGCACACCATTCTGCCTCCTGAGGCTGGCGCTTCTACCTGTCACACAGTGTGCTTAAGCACAGGTTTTTGAGCTATTGGTGTCTCAGGATCCAAGATTCTTGCTGATCTGCAAAATGTGTAAAGAGGACAGTACAGATAAGAATAAAATATATGATAAATACCCTTTAAGTTAACTTTAACTTAAGGCTATCATAAAAATACGATTTATCCAATTTTTAATACACTTTATGGCAACTTTCAACATTTGTTATGAAAAATAGACCCAACTGTTTTTTCTGCACTGAAGTCAAGAGAAATCAGAATAACTGCATAGAAGTAAAATATTAAAAATGGTTGTCACATTATAAATGAAACCAGAGGGCCTTTTATATATTATTTCTGGTAGGTCACCTTTAAAAGCACTTTACACATTTGGCATTTATGAACTGGAACATCTGCAGGCTTGCAGTGAAGACTGGCATTTTTAGTTCATATCCCATTCAAACATAACTTTTCTATCTGCAAGGTAGATAATTGCAGAATTAAGGTCACATATCGTACACAGAGAACTATAAATGATGACTTTTTTTCTGGAAATTATTTATATAGGTCTTACATATTCCGCAGCACTTTACAATTCAAATTAGCCTAAGGTAGACATGGTTTCTTCCCAGAAGTCGTAATTCTCAGATAAGTGACTAAAAAACAATACTGATTAAAATGGATAATTTGGAAAAAAAATCCAGTTTGTTGTTCTTCACTCATCAGTTGCAATTTTCTGCTAACTAGGTTATAACTCTGGAACACTTCAATGGAACCCAGTAAAAAATGTTTGTACCGTGTTAACCAGGAGATGGAAAAATTTATATTAGAATCTGAGAGTCCTCAGTGGTTGATACCTTTTAATGGCTAAGACAGTACAAACATTTTTTACCTTATCAAAATGTAGAATACCAGAATGTGCCAAATCTTTATGGAATTCAAGACACTTCAGGAGGAATGTGCACAATTGGACAGTGACACAGACCACTATGCAATGCTTATTCAACCCTGTATATGTATATATATATATATATATGTGTGTGTGAGTTAAGAATGTGTCATTATTAAGCCTGAAGAAGAGACTTGAGTTGCTTCGAAAGCTTGCTATTTTTTGCCATCTTTTCAGTTAGCCAATAAAAGGTATCAACCACTGAGGCTCTCAGATTTTAATATAAATTATTCAATGGATCTCAGTGATTTCAAGACTGGCTTTCGAGACATGTTATACTTCATGCTAGTGGCAAACTTAGGTCAATATTTTTTATGTTTATTTGTGAAAAATCAAAAATTTGGAGGACATTTGGACAGTTTAGCAATTATCAAATTTTGAATTTTTATTTTCTTAAACCAGAGAGTTATATCACACAAAATAGTTAATAAATAACATTCCCCACAGGTTTACTTACTTTACATCAACAGAATTTTTTAAACTAATATTTTTTTAGTAGGACATTAGAAGGGTTCAAAATGTTAGGTCCCCTGGCACCGCTCCCCAGCTCACCTCTCCTGGGTCAGCATCCTCTGCTCCTCTGCCAACCGGACGGCTTTTCTCCGAGCCGTAGCCGGGTCCCCTTCCTGTCTGCTGACTGCTAACTCATGCACCAGCACGCAGCAGGGGTCAGGTTTCATGAGTGTCATGAGCAGTGCACTAGGCGCGGCCGCGCCCTTCCCCTGTGACTCTTGGGGTCGGCCCGGCCCAACCTGACACTCCCATTGACCAATAGCTACCCGTCCTCTGGTATATCAGGCCACCTCCACTGATGGGAGGTGTCTGATTATTAAGTTAGTTTGCTTCTACCTTGCTGACTGTTGGTCAGGCCTTCCTTGTACTCACCTCCAGTAGAGTCATTCCTGCTCTCCCTGCCTTGGGCTCTGTACCTGTGTTTTCTACATTGCTTTACCGTAGTATAGGCTAACCCTAAAAGCCATCCCCCTGGTACTATCAGCTGTGACATTTTGACCCCCTGGGCTTGCCCCTGGTAATCCCTGTATGGGGGTTGGTTAAACTAAGACCAGCTCACCCAGGGGAGTTCGGTAACACGGCCCAGTGGGTCCACTCCAGGGCATCTTCCCCCGGAAGCGTGACACAAAATTTATCAGCAAATTGATATTTTTCCAAAAAAATTGCTAAACCATTTTTTTTGGGAGACCACATCAGATCTGAAGTGACTTTGAAGGGCCTACATGATAGAAAATACCAAAAAGTGACAACATTATAAAATATTCACTCACAGATGCTGCATATGCGGCTATTAACCCAGTGAATCAAGGGTTAATGTGTTTTTTATATGTTGGCAACATGTCTCCAGGGAGTGTCCACACTCCCTAGAGCAGGGGTCTCAAACTCCAGGCCTCGAGGGCTGCACACAGTCCAGGTTTTCATGATTTCCCTACAATTTGACAGTTGGTCATTTGATTACCAACTGTCAAATCCTATAGAAATCCTGAAAACCTGCACTGTGTGCGGCCCTCGAGGCCTGGAGTTTGAGACCCCTGCCCTAGAGACATGCTGCCTTAATTCATTGGCAGTTCAGGGGTTAATCCCTATATTTCAGGTTAGCCGGTATTTGTTGGCATTTCCAAATCATTCATAAAAACCGCCGGCTCCTGTCAGTAAGCTGGCAGTGGTATGGTGCGCAATTAGTGTAAGTACATTGCTGGGCAGCGTCCTAAATAAGGAGCTGTCCCAGATACTTACGCTAATTGCGTACTGTAACCGATGCTCTCCATTGTGCTGAAGACTTAATCAAATGCACAGTGGCCAGCGCACCGGGGTTTCAATGTGTGCTGGCCATTATGCAGATGATTAAGTCTTCAGCACTGCAGTGTGAAACCAGCCTTAAGAAGCTTCACAGGAAGTAAAGCAATGGGGAAGGAAAATATGAAAATTTTACTTTTTCTTAAAAAAAAGTTATTTTAGCCTCATATATTGTATTTTCACAAGGTTAATAAGAGAAAATGCACTGTACAACTTTTTGCTATCTTCTAAGTACGATAATACCCTATATGTGATGGAAAATCACTGATTAGGCGCACAACAGAGCTCAGAAGGAAAGGAGCGCCATTTGACTTTTCAAATGGAAAATTGTCTGTAATCATTAGTGGACTCCATGTCGCATATGGAGAGCCGCTGATGTGCCTAAACAGTATTGCTCCCCTTCAAGTGACCCTATTTTGGAAACTAGACCCTTCATGAAATTTATCTAGCTATGTGGGGAGCATTATGAACCCCGAGGTACTTCTAAGAATTTAACATTTTAATTAGTTTTGTTTTTGTATGCTGTTTTCCGCATCATAAAATTGATAAGACAGGTTTATTCTTCGGCAATTATAAGAAAAAAGACAGTGCCTCACCAGTTGGTAATGCTTCAATCCACTATAAAGAAGATCAGCAAAGCAGATTTCTTCACCAAAGGTATTAATTTAATCTGTATTACATCTCAAACAACAAATAGTGCTAATACATTCTTTTCACTGGAATCTGAAAACCATAAATGCAAATTAGAAGGCTTCAGATTTGCTTTACGTGTTTTTTAAATAAATCTTTGTTTTTGTGTAGTGTGTTAACATTTTCTCTACCACAACCTTCTTTGGGTTCTAGCGCTGTTCCACTTCTCTTCTCACAGCTCTTTAGACTATGGTCTTACTTTATGCTCTTTGTGTGTGCTGGAAGTCACTTAAAAATAAGGAAGCCTATGGAGCCTTGTACTGATACCCCATAGGTTTACACTGGAGAAGTCACTATTGGGCCATGCAGAGCGCAGTGGGATCAGAAACTCTGAAGGATTTGTTATGTGACTCAGAAGATGGGTGGAGCAGTGGTGGATATCGGAAAAGATGGCCATTAGTGAAATATAATAACACACACTAGACTATATATACACATACACAGATTTATAATAAAAAAGTCTTCTTGGGAGTCAGTGGCGTAGCTAGCCTGCTCCGGGCCCGGGGGCGATATCTGTACCCAGGGACCCCAATGGAAGAGCGGGGGGGGGGGGTGCTGGCAGAGAGTTCTCGTGCCACCCCATCATCTGAGGCAGTGGCGTAGCAACTGTTTGTGGCACCGGGGCGGTCGAAAAATTTGCCGCAGCTGCCGCCCCTATGAATTGGGCCAAATGCCCACTTTCCATCCTTCTGCACTCCCCACCCTCCATCCTCCTGCACTCCCCATCCTCCTGCACTTCCCATCCTCCTGAACCCTCCATCCTCCAGCACCCTCCATCCTCCAGCACCCTCCATCCTTCAGCACTCTCCATCCTCCTGCACCCTCCATCCTCCTGCACCCTCCATCCTCCTGCGCTCCCCATCCTCCTGTGCTCCCCATCCACCTGCGTGCTCCATCCTTCTGTGTGCTCCATCCTCCTGCGCTCTCCATCCTTCTGCGCTCTCCATCCTCCTGCACTCCCCATCCACCATCCTCCAGCACCCTCCATCCTCTTGCACGCTCCATCCACCTGCGCTCTCCATCCTTCATCCTCTTGCATTCCCTGTCCTCTGTCCTCCTGCACTCCCCATCCTCCTGCAGTCCCCATTCTTCTGCGCTCTCCATCCTCCTGCGCTCTCTATCCTCCTGCGCTCTCTATCCTCCTGCGCTCTCCATCCTCCATCATCCTGCACTCTCCATCCTCCATCCTCCTGCACTCTCCATCCTCCTGTGCTCTCCATCCTCTATCCTCCTGCACTCTCTATCCTCTATTCCCTGCAGTTTCCATCCTCTATCCCCTGCAGATTCCATCCTCTGTCCCCCTGCAGTTTCCATCCTCTGTCCCCTGCAGATCCCATCCTCTGTCCCCTGCAGATTCCATCCTCTGTCCCCTGCAGATTCCATCCTCTGTCCCCTGCAGACTCCATCCTCTGTCCCCCTGCAGTTTCCATCCTCTGTCCCCTGCAGATCCCATCCTCTGTCCCCTGCAGATTCCATCCTCTGTCCCCCTGCAGATTCCATCCTCTGTCCCCCTGCAGATCCCATCCTCTGTTCCCTGCAGATTCCATCCTCTGTCCCCTGCAGATTCCATCCTCTGTCCCCCTGCAGTTTCCATCCTCCAGCCTGCCTGTATCCTTCATCCCCGTGCACAGCCTGCCACCCTCTGCACCCCTCTCTCACACACCTCTTGTTGAAGGACCGGGGGGGGGGGCCGTTGCACACTCACCGCGGCCGCCGTGTGCGTCTGCTGTAAGGAGGAGGTAAGGAGGGGCGGGCAGAGCTGCAAGACAGGAAGTCCCGTCCTCCCTCCTCTCTGGCCGGCTGCCAGCACGGGGCACGGGGGCCCCCCAGGGGGCGGACAATGGGCCCCTCATGTCAGGGGGGCCCGATGCGCTCACCCCCACTGCCCCCCCGCTAGCTACGCTACTGTTGGGAGTGCTTCTTTGATTTGTTCCTAAACCAAATAAATACCAAGTTATATGGTGTCATGCTTGACGTGAGATGTTAAACAGACTTCTGTCACAAGTCTTGAATAGTGATGAGCGACCACTAAAATGCTCGGGTGCTCGGTAATCTGGCCGAGCATCTCAAGATACTCGTGAACTCGGCCAGAGCACCGAGCCCAATGTAAGTCAATGAGTGACAGGCTCCGCCCACAGACTTCCAGTTATAAACCGAGCATTTCTGGGAAAGGGCGGGAGGGGGGCTTTTTTAAATCGCCGCAACATATAACACCTTCCTGTGGCCTCCAGAGGGACCCTAACAATTAATCTGCTCCCTGTGTGGTGCAAGCTCACTGTGTGCACTGAAGGGAGCTGTGTATGTTTGTCAGATTGCTAATTATTAGCGAGCAGTCCGAGCATCTCGGCGGGACTCGTTGCTCGCCGAGCATCCTGAGTACCGGGATACTCGTGCAAGTAATGAGTAGTGCAGAGCATACTCGCTCATCCCTAGTCTTGAATATTATTTTACTTCTGTCTTTCATATATTTTTTTTACTAAGGCTAGGGTCACACATCTGTTTTTTTTTAAAAAAACCTGATCCGGTTTTGAGCTTTTAAAAAGCTCAAAACCGGATCAGGAAACGCTCCTCATAGGAGCCTATGATAAAAACCGGATTGCTTCTCAAGCAATCTGGTTTCTGTCTCCAGCTCTGCAGCCTGAAAAATCATGCAGGCTGCAGTTTTCAGAGCAGTTCTGTTATCTGCAATGCGGGAACCGGATTGCTCAGGATGTGTAATCCTGAGCAATGCGGTTCCCGCATATACTATGCTTATCCCAGCTCCCGCTGGGATAAGCAAAGTGTTCTGTGTTTTGGTAAACTTTTAATTTGATTAATAAATGTTTCTATAATGTTTCCCCCTAGAGACCTTCCACCCACTCAGGTGGGCATATAATGCTGGAATCACTTATACAGTTTTATCAATGAAAGTGCCGGGCTCCTCTGTGAGCAGCGCGCATACTATAGCTATTGCTATACTATGTGCACTGTCCGAGGTTCTGAAGCCATTTACAGTAGATCTATAGGCAGCGCTGCCTATAGATCTTACTGTATAAGGCTTCAGGACCTCGGACAGCTGCGCATACTATAGCTATTATAGCTATAGTATGCGCAGCTGTCAGGGGAGCCCGGCACTTTCATTGATAAAACTGTACAGCAGCTGACTGGAGGCGGTTGCTGTACAGAGGTAATTATAGCATTATATTCCCACCTGAGTGGGTGGAAGGTCTCTAGGGGGAGTGGGCACCCCCTAGAGACATTATAGAAACATTTATTAATAAAATTTACAGTTTACACACTGCACAGAACACTGCCGCAGGGATGAGCAAACTATCCGGTAACCGGATTGCTCAGGATTACACATCCTGAGTAATCCGGTTACCGGATTGCGGCTTCAGCAATCCGGTTCCCGGATTGCTGGATGTCAGAGGCCAATTTACTGGTGATACTGGCACAGATCAGATCTTATTTGATGCAGGTGTTAGTTTTGGGAATTAAAATTTACAGGATGATTCCATAATTTTTTCCTCAGAATTGAGTGATTCCATAATTTTTTCCCTCTGCTTGGTCTGAAAAAAGGTACCCTTACTGACTACTACATTTTTTATCTTGATTTCTTTAAGTGTTTCTTAAAGTCAGAAAGCTGTCAATTGAAATGACTTTAGTTTTGTGCCATGTCTGTGATCTGCTTTTTTTCAACAACATTAAACAACTGAGAGATCATCCTTCGAGCCCTGTGATTCCATAATTTTTGCCAGGGGTTGTATAGGTATAAGTAAGTGGTGTTCAAAAGTCCTGCATAGGCGTGAAGAAAACTATATATTTCATACTTCTGCATCTCTACAGTGAAACTGGTGGAACATATATGTTTTTGTAATCCCTCATTGTATGCCATACTCATTTTTGAATATCCCAAGTGTATAAATTGTTATGGTATGCACATTTTTGATAATTCTTTTTACAACATAACCATACCTACACCAGTACAGTGTGTAGAATCGTTTCTAAGTTCATTAACTTCCAATGCAAGTTCACACAGTCTTACATTTTACTTTTTAAGATATATTATTTTTTATTTAATTCAGAGTCCTGAAAAGGGCCTTTTGAGTGCATCTTTAGCTTCTAATACTTTATTGGCCAGCCTTTGCTCTTGAGCACCAACTTGCATCTCTGTGGCATTGAGTAGTGAACAAGCTTCTGCAGATGTTCACAAGTGATGATGTGGTTCCAGGCCTGTATCAGAGCCTCAATCAACTCTCTCTTGGTCCTTGGCTGTTTTTTAGATATCTCTATTGATACCTTGTGCCACAAATTTTCAATTGGATTGAGGTCCGGGGACTGGGCTGGCCAGTCAATAGTAGCCACCTTGTTCTTTTTTTTACATTCCGTTACTGTCTTAGCTCTGTGACAAGTAGCATTATCATCCTGGAAGATATAATCCCCTGAAAACAGGTGTTGAGCAGAAGGCAGCATTTTCTTATTAAGGATGTCTATGTATTTTTTTGCATTAACCATACCTTCCACAATATGAAGCCTTCCAACACCATTGGCTCCATACAGCCCCAAACCCATTACTTTTATCGGATGTTTCACAGAGAAGCTCAAACACTCTGGCTTGTACTCTTCATGTGGAAACCTTCTCATATAAGACTTGCCATCATTTCCTAAAATGCAAAAAGTGCTTTCAACACTAAATAGCACTTTTTCCCACTCCTCTTTCCTCCATTTTGAATATTTCAATGCCCACAGTTTTCGCCTTTGTCTTTGTATGGCTGTCATCAATGGCTTCTTTTGGGCCTTGCACCCTCTCAATCCTGCTTCCAAGCATCTCTTCCTAACAGTTGATTTGCTACCTCAATATTGCACTTTTCTTGCCATTCTCGCAGAAGCTGAGGAGAGGTGTGCTTTCTATTGGCAAGGGATGTTCTTATCAGTACTCTATCCTCCCTTTTAGTTGACTTCCTGGGACGACCAGATCTGGGCCTGTCCTGGGTAATTCCAAGCTGCTTATGTTTCTGCAAAATTCTTACGACTGTACTCTGATTACAGCCGACCTTCCTTGCGATCTGGGGGCCAGTATAAACCTCTTCATGTAGCACCACAACTCGCACACAATCCTCCGCTGACAAAAATCTGAAGACTCCCATCATAAAGCTCTACAGTATGATTCACCAGATAGACCAACAGATAAAACAAACAAACAAAGCAGCAGATGTATTGTGGATAAACTCTCTGTACCTGCACTGGGACTACTGGTCCTTAAGTATCTTTTGGGATCTCCTGTACAAAAACTCATTGTATTTAACGTATATGTTTCCGCTTTTAATCTATAAAGGTGTCATTTTTGTAACATATACTCTTTAAGTGGTATCACTTGTTTAAATTAGTCTATGGAGTGTTACTAATACTTATATATCCAATTTGCGCACCACTATGGTAGACTACTAGTGACCATGCAAAAATTAATTGATGGTTGGTGTGGATTGTTTTTGAAAATGCTTAAAGCAGCAGATGTGATGCAATGTAATGGAATGTGATTGGCTGCCATATCCAGGTTATGATTGGTCACAAGAACCACAGCTGTGATTGGCTAATTTTGGATCTGAAGCTGTACAACATTTAGTTGTGCTTTCAATTCCCATATTGTTGGAATATTTTCAGGCAAAACTGCTTCAAAAGCTAAAAATATTACAGGGAGAGAATGCAAAATTGTATTCTAAACAAAACCATATATAATATGTCATATTAGCATCGACGATATTCGACAGAAAACGTTTAAAACTTGAAAAATCTATTTATCCTATGCCTATGCAAGACTTTTGAACACCATTGTACTTGACAATGCCCTCAACTGCCTCCCCATATTGCCCTGATGGAATGTCTTCAGTAATGTGTAATCTTTTCCTTTGGCCCTTTCAGCATTGACTAGAGCCATGTCATGATGTTATTGGATGACACAAGTCATGGTGTCTCATGATTTTTGGCTAGTCACAATGACACATGGCCTTGTCCACTCCAGAGGCTCAACTCCAAATGTGACAGGCTCAGAAGAACAGACTTCATAGAACCAAAGCGAAAGCATGGAAGCAAAGTTTACAGTGTTAGAGCCAAGCTGCTTATTGGGACCGGACAGGGGTGAGTTAGTATACATTTTTTAATCCTTTCAAGTTGGAAGCAATTTTGTTGAATTTGCCAGACACAAATGACAAAAAGAATTTAGGTTTGGTTTAATTCTTTACTAAAATTTAAGACAAATTTGTTTTATCTCAAACAAATTTGTTAATCTCTAATTGTATCTAATTGGCATCATGGTAAATTTTGAAACTTAACATAGTTCTAGAAGTTTTAACGGTAAACACATCTGTATGACAATTCAAAAGTCCTTGCTTATTTTTCACACTTTGGAAGCTATTGCATGTTCATTTTATATCCTGAAGCATGAATGAAAACAAAGGTATAAAAATGGTGATCTTAAGGTAATACAGCAATAAAGTTTTAGAGTCACAGTAGATCAGCTTACAGTATTAAAGCTGAAAGAGATAGTCGGCTCAGTCACACTTAGATGCTGCCTGCCCTTCAAATGCAATCTCTGCAACAATAATATCATCATTCTTACCTAATCCGGCATTTTCACTTCTTACAGAACTAGGTTTAGGCTGCTCCATTTATGCAGATGCGTTATGTATTTACTCCCTGTTATGCTGACACCTGAATAACACAACCTGACAGCAACTGCAATTCAGACAACAAATACTGACAAATGAACAGATATTAAATGTCACTGAATCAGATCACTATGTTTTTTTCTTGTATACAGAGCAACAATCCTTAGGCAGTTTGCCTCATGCTGAAATGGATCTACTCACATTATCTGCTCATCTATCTTGTTTTCTATTCTTTCTTGTCACTCGGGAGAAGGATAATTTTCCTCACTGCCTCAGCGTCAAGTAAGGGTGTGACGCGCACCCAGGGTTTGGGTACTCGGCTCTCGGGCTCAGCTCTGTCTTTAAAGATGTCACGGATGGCCCTGGGGGTCAGCTAAAAATAAGGGGGTGTATATTTACAAGGGAATTATTTACAAGTTTGTATTCGTGACGCCACCTGTTGAGTCTGGTGATACCCACAAGCGCCGCCACAGTCCTCCGATGGACGGTGGTATTGCGGCTTAGATGGATTAGTCCCCACAGGCAGGACGGGACCACCGGGGCAGTGATGCTGTAAGGCAAACAGTTTACAGTGAAAGGATGCAGCAGAGTCGGGACTTCACTTCACCGGGTAATTTTACTGGAAAACTTTCAATCAGCAATACAGTCTTTCACTAGCAGTTGGTGGTATAACGGCAAATGCTCCGGATGCTGCAATTGGGATTTCTGGCTGTAGATGGATCCCTCCTTGTGTGCCTTTCTTTCTATTTCTTTCCTTTTGCCTCCCTGTGGCAGTGAAGTCTGACTCCTAAAGATCGTCAGACATCCAGCTCCTTCTCTCTTCTCTCTCCCTCCTTTGCGGTCTCCGGGACAACCTTCTCTTAAGCTAAGCAGTGGCTTCTGCTCCTAGCCTTTGGCTCCCTTTTTAGTGTGACTCACTATAGAGACTGGGGCTGTATTTGTAATATCCCCGTATGTCGGATTCTCTGTGAGCCTTGTAGGATCTCAGTTACGGGTTCCGGTACCCGTCTTCCTTCCTGAACTGGCTCACTTCTAAGCCTCTGTTCCTTCCTTCTGTTTCTGGGATATTTTCTTTGTTCAGGGCCCCTCAGCCGAGGAGACCCTTCTTGCTTCCTCTCAGGTTGGCTGCCTGTCCAACTCCTACTCCATCTTCTCTCTGACTCTACTCACTGACTGAGCTCTCTCTGGTTCCCTCTAGAGGTCACTAAGACCCTCCCGGGGTCCCTCCCACCCACTATTCTAGTGTGTGAGTGCTGCTCTAGGGTTCCATCTAGTGACCATAGTCCCAATTGCAGTGCACCGCTTATCTGGGTGCAGTACCCTTTTTGTGGCACCTATGTAGTGGGGCACCACAAGTGGATTAACGCATAGGTAAAGTAGGTGATCGCATGAAGGAAAGCCATTAGGTATGAATGCATGAGGTAGGTAATTTCAAACATTTCTGTGACTGAAAAATGATCCCATCCATCCACATAGAATTTTTCTGCAGAATGTACAAGGAATCTTACAAATCATATTAACAAGCATAAACCAGTGCAGAAAAGACTGCATAAAATCTGCAAAAAACACTAAAGAGGGAAAGAAAAGCGCAATACGATCTTATCATTTATAAGTGTAGGGACTATATCTGACTAGCCACTCACCTGGGGGGGTTGTGTAGCACACAACCAGCGTCATGGTATGAGAAAAAGGCTGCCGCAAGGTCCACACCTCAAACATTCATTGTAGTTAGAAATTACACAGGATGGGCGGTGTTCACAGACCTGCTCTGCACTGCGTATACCAGAAAGGATCAGACGAAGTTCATCACCAAAGCATTTTATTTCCGACGCGTTTCAGAGTTAGTCCCAACTGCTTCCTCAAGGAACAGTGGTGTTTAAAGTACACCACTGTTCCCTGAGGAAGGAGTTGGGACTAACTCCAAAACGCGTCGCAAATAAAAAGCTTTGGTGATGAACATCGTCTGATCCTTTCTGGTATACGCAGTGCAGAGCAGGTCTGTGAACACCGCCCATCCTGTGTAATTTTGCAAAAAATATGCGTCACGTAAATGTACCCTACTCAAAGATTGCGGCATTCACATAACAGAATTTTTAAAATATTTCCACAATATAGTGAAACAAAATAAAAATTGGCAATATTGACAATTTTATAAATTTTTTACAAAAATGTGACCGCTCTTTCAACCTTCCTTTTATTTAAAAGATATCAAGATCTAGATGATCTTTTACTTCTGCTGACAAACTGCTGTCATGTCAAAAAAGTTAGCCCCCTACACGCTATATATACTAATAATGATAATAATTTTTATTCAGACAACGTCAAAAATATTCTGCAACAATTTACAATTTAGCAGTGACATGTACAGACAGTACAGAGTTACACAGTTCAACAGGTACCAAGAGGAGTGAGGTCCCAGCTCACAAGCTACAATCTATGAGGAGGTAGGGGAGGTACAAAAGGAAAATGGTAAAAAAAATGCCGTCATACATGGTCGAGCCATCAACATAATAAATATGGCATTCACATAATGCTGCATGAACCAGTCACCAACCTGGATCTGTAGACGTACAGGTACAGAGTTCTATTAAGTGCATAGAGGCTGTGCATCCAAATGGCACAAGAGACTAGATTTAGAAAACAAGTTATAAGGTCAGAATGGGAATAGTTAGGTAAGTGAGGTGAGGTGATAGGCTAGTCTAAAGTAATGCTTTTTTAGGGCCCACTTACAACTGTGGGTATTGGTAATTTATCAAACTGTTCCTGGTAGTGTGTCCAGAAAATTGGAGCATTTTGCAAAAATTCTTGGAGACAGAAGTGAGAGATTTGGATTATTGAGGATGTCAGTCTTAGGTCATTAATGGAATGGAGGGCATGGGTAGGGTGATAGAGATAAGGGAGGAGATGTAGGGTGGTGCAGAACGGTGGAGGACATTGCAGGTTAAAGTTATAACTTTATATTGTGCTCTGTAGCTGATGGGCAACCAGTGCAATGACTGGCACATGGTAGAAGCATTGGTGAAGCATTTGGAGAGGAATATGATCATGGCTGCTGCATTCAGGATGGATTGGTGAGGGGAGTATTTATAGTATTATTATTATTATTATTATTATTATTATTATTATTGTAGTAACTACAAGCCGATAGCTCTTTCTTCTTACTGCAGAACACATGAAGATGTTTGGTTCGACTGAGGGCCCCTGTGTTCTCTATGCAACATGAAAAAGTCCATTGCCATTTAATCCAGTGAATTTTGGCTCAGCTTTAGTAAATCTAACAGATATTATGCACCTCTCTCTATAATCTTTCAGGGGAGAGTCAAAAGGACCACATACACATTAGAATATTGACCAATTTTAGTCTAATGTTTTGGATTAGTATGTGTAGTCAACTTACAAGAAGACCACTAATACTGTCATGATGGCGGATATGTTAGAAAATACACTGCATGTCTCAAAACTTCTTCTATATTGTTTTAAAATAGAGTCAACTTTACCACGATGGATATTGTGCTTATTCCAGCATGATCAAATGCAGAGAAGGCACACAAAAATTTATCATTGAGAATGATTGAATGTGTTGTCAAGCATCTACCTGAGCTGAAAAGTCTGTTGTCATTTATAATAGTTTTTTGTGCCAATAAACCCAGGGCTGGTATTAAGGATTGCTTGAAAACCTGTCAAATTCATGTATTAATGCATTCATTTATTAGATAATTCCACACTTAACAATTCCATAATGTGACCTCATAAGTATATTTAGTAGGTTAACATCTGATTTGTAAATTCCTTTGTTTTTCCTTTTTAGAAAAAAAAAATTATCTTATGATGAACTCACCACTCCTGATCAACCCGCTACTCTAAACGGGAATCAAATTCTGTATTTTCCCCTGGTGAAATTGTTAGAACCAGTCACAAGAGTTCCTACATGAGAATAGAAATCAAAGTTTGGACCTAATCTCAAACTGAAAACTTACTATACTTAGCATTTTAAAGAAGCACTTCAATAAACATTTTTTATTCTCTTCATACATTGGAGTCGTCAGATAATATCATATTATATAGCATTGTGTACTTACAATAGCTCATTTTGCCTTTCACCCCAGTTAATTCTTCTCTTTTCAATTAAGTCTATGACATCAATTAATTAAAATCTGACTAGCTGACTCCTTTTAAGCCATGTAGATACAGGAAATCTCTTTTCTCTGCATGAGTCAACAGTACAAAGACAACCTATTATTAGCAAGAGTTAGAAAGATTTAACTAGCTTGTATTTAAGCACATGATGTCATAGACATATTGGAAAACAGAAGAATTAAGTGACATATAATATAATGACTGCAAAATATGAAGAGAATAACACATTTGATGGGAGTGCTTCTTTAAATAAACACATTATTATCAGCTTAAAATGAAAAATGTACATTGAAATGCTTTCCAATACACCATCAATTGTAACTATTGATCTATTATATAATTGCGAATAGGTTTTTGCCCTTCTGAGTCCACTCGCAATGCGAGTCGGCGTGGTCATGTGGATACGCTCGAAGCATTGCCGCGAAGCGGCCATTGCGAGCAGTTCTGAGTCGACTCGCAATGCGAGCCGGCGTGGTCATGTGGATACGCGCGAAGCATTGGCAGTTCTCAGTCGACTCGCGCAGCGACCATTGCGAGTCTGAGACTCGCCCTTCTAGAATCCGATGCATGTGCATCGTCTCCCAGCTAGTTTTACATAATCTAGATGCAGCTTTTGTGGGTAAGCTAACTACTCAATTAATACCATTGCAACTTATGTTTAAAATAACACTATCTGATAACATCATGTTCTATTCACATTTTTGACATAAAGCCTACAACCATTTACTGACAACATTGTGTACTTTCACTTATGTAATGGACTTACCTGGAGCTCAAAGTACAAAGCTGATGTTCAGTTTACACATTATAGCATTGCAGAGTAATGCTGGCTTCCAGCACAGAAAAAATGTTGAAATATCATAATGACAGTATCCTTCCACAAGAGGCTGTAATGGTGTTTCTCATAAAATGAGAAAATAAAAGGCAAATGACAAAAATTAGCTTAATAAGATCATATTTTTTTTGCTGAATAAGATACTTATTTTTGTAACACAACATAAAAATTCATAAAATAATTATGTAAGCTATTAAACCTGCTGAAACATGTTGTAATAAAAATGAGGCTTTTTTTCTTTAGCTAAAATCATCTTCTCACAATTGAAGAACCATACTGTCTGTGCAATTGTACAGATTATCTAACTATGTCCAGAATCTTTCAGATAGATTAGATATTCTTTTTTATACCCATTTTACTATAATAATATAACTATTTCTGCTTGAATACAAACATTGAAAAATAGTTGAAAACTGAAATAGGTGAAAAATTAGATGAAGAGCTTCTTTTTCAGTTCTTAATATCTAAATGTAGCCTCTTATCAGGGGATAACATTTGCATTCACAAAAGTCATGATCAAAGCACGGGGGTGAAAAGGGCTCACCAAACCCAGTGCATATTTCAGCTGGATGTGCATCTGTGATGCCCGCAAGGGCTGGGGATACTCGGTAACTGGGCCGGTCTGTGGGAGGTCACGGTGACGGTCACCCAGCTCCGTGACCCTGGGCATGCAGTAAAGGGGAATATTTACAGGGGATAGTTTGTGATGCCACCTGTGGTATTTGGCCAGGGGTGGCTGACGCTGCAGAGTATGGCCGCCGGAGCAGATGATAGGGCAGCCAAGATGGTAAAGCTCCCCACAGGTGGAGAGGGGCCCAAGGGCAGGTGAAAAGTCTATAAAGGCTGATGGTCGACAGGGACACAGGGAGCGGAAGGCTCGGGAATAACTAAGTGACACCGGGGATGCTGTTCTTTACCTTTACTTGCTGATCAGCCGAGTTCTGTGCTCCTCCATGGTGCAGACAAGCCAGCTCCCAGGCGGTCGAGATCGCTTGTCCAAGACACCCTTTTTGGCCTCTTCTGGTTGCTCTCTCCCTGCGCTGTATATGCGCCCTCCTTCCCAGCGTCTTCGTGGACAGACTCCGAGGCTGATGGCTGCGGGCTTTGTCGGGCGACTGCATCAGTATGTCCCCTAACCCTAGTTCTAGCCACCGTCCTGGCGATTACCCACGGCTTGTGGCCACTACCCTTGAAAAAACAGAGGCCTCCGGATTTCCTGTTTGAGGCATGCAGCACTCCTGCCAGATCGGGGCTGGTCCCCTCAAGCAACCTTCCCTCTGCCCAACTCGGGTAAGGCCAGACTTGGGGCACATGTGTGGGTCCCCCACTCTGTGTTCCCTAGGACTCCTCTGTCCCATGTCCACTCCACTCTCCAATTCTCTCTGTCCCCTCTCTCACTCTCCTCCTGCCCCCTCTACCTAACACCTCCTCCAGCCCGGAGATGGGGCCCTCCCACAATAGGGTCCCCCCAGACCTCCAGGCCTAGAATTAGGATGGTGTTGAAGGCAGGTGTAATGTCTTGGACTTGCAACTCCTCACACCTGAGATCGGTGACACAACACCTGTGGAGTAGGTGCAGCATCACTGTGGCATTCAGCTGAAAAGCATTGAGTCTGCTTTGCAACACATTCTGCCCACCATACAGATGCTGGCAGCTGACATCAGCGGTACCATGACTGGAGGCACATAGCCACCAAACTCACTATAAAGGAGAATGCTGTGCAATGTGAGAGCAGGGGAAGGTAGGTAGAATTTTTTGGGGAAACACTGAAAAGTAAAAGGATAACAAAGTTTTGAACTTTTCACTTTCAGGACCCACATCTCATAATCCACTACAGTTTGGAGCATAAGACTACCATTATTTTATAGAAAAATACTTCTTAGCAAAAGACTAAGGATCCCTTTAAAGGGAGAAAACAAGAAACTTTGCAGCTGCAACAGGAATGAATACTTCAGTTTTACCAGAGACAACCTCTTTCAATGTGTTCAGTAAAGAGAATATATATCTCACATCAAGGGAAGCCAGGAATGGGTAGAACAGTGGGAACAGAAAGTATTCAGACCCCTTTAAATTTTCCACTCTTTCTTTCATTGTAGCAATTTGTTAAATCCAAAAACTTTCATTTTTTTCTCATTAATGTACACTCTGCAGCCCATCTTGACTGAAAAAAACAGAAATGTAGAAATTTTTAAAAATGTATTAAAAAAGAAAAACTGAAATATCACATGGTCATAAGTATTCAGACCCTTTGCTCAGACACTTATATTTAAGTCACCTGCAGTCCATTTCCTTGTGATCCCCTGGAAATGGTTCTACTCCTTCATTGGAGTCGTGTTTAATTAAACTGATAGGAATTGATTTGGAAAGGCACACACCTATCTATATATGACCTCACAGCTCACAGTGCATGTCAGACCAAATGAGAATCATGTGATCCAAGGAACTGCCCAAGGAGCTCAGAGACAGAATTGTGGCAAGGCACATATCTGGCCAAGGTTACAAAAGAATTTCTGCAGTGCTCAACGTTCCTTAGAGCACAGTAGCTTCCATATTCCTTAAAAGGAAGATGTTTGTGACCACTAGAAATCTTCCTAGACCTGGCCAGACAAACTGAGTAATCGTGCAAGAAGAACCTTGGTGAGAGAGGTAAAGAAGAACCCAAAGATCACTGTGGCTGAGCTTCAGAGATGCAGTAGAGAGATGGGAGAAAGTTCCACAAGGTCAACTATCACTGCAGCTCTCCACCCCTCGGGTCTATATGGCAATGTGGCCCGACTGAAGCCTCTCCTCAGTGCAAGACATATGAAAGTCCACATAGAGTTTGCAAGAAACCACACAAAAGACTCCTAGACTAAGAGAAATAAGATTCTCTGGTCTAATGAGATGAAGATAGAACTTTTTGGTGATAATTCTAAGCGGTATGTGTGGAAAAAGCCAGGCACTGCTCATCACCTGCCCAATACAATAGCAACAGTGAAACATGGCGGTAGCAGCATCATGCTATGGGGGTGTATTTCAACTGTAGGGACAGGACAACTGGTTGCAATTGAAGGAAACATGAATATGGTGAAGTACAGAGATATCCTGGATGAAAACCTCTTTCAAAGTGCTCTAGACCTCAGACTTGGCTGAAGGTTCACCTTCCAACAAGACAATGACCTTAAGCACACAGCTGAAATAACAAGGGAGCGGCTTCAGAACAACTCTGTGACCATTCTTGGCTGGCCCAGCCAGAGCCTTGACCTAAACCCAATTGAGTATCTCTGGAAATACTTGAAAATGGCTGTCCACCAACGTTCACCATCCAACCTGACAGAACTGGAGAGGATCTGCAAGGAAGAATGCCAGAGGATCCCCAAATCCAGGTGTGAAAAACTTGTTGCATCATTCCCAAGAAGACTCATGGCTGTACTAGCTCAAAAGGATGCTTCTACTCAATACTGAGCAAAGGGTCTGAATACTTATCATGTGATATTTATGTTTTTCTTTTTTAATAAATTTGCAAAAATGTCTAGATTTCTAGTTTTCAGTCAAGATGGGGTACAGAGTGTATATTAATGAGAAAAAAATGAATTATTTTGAATTTACCAAATAGCTGCAATGAAACAATGAAAAATTTAAAGGGGTCTGAATACTTTCCGTACCCACTGTATAATGAAGGGAGAGGTAATAAGATACTTCATCTGGATCAGTCACATATATCCACTTCGGTCATGCAGTTTTTTAAATGTAGTATCATTCCCCCGAAGAGTAATATATTGACATTGATCACTGAAGGTCCTGTGATGATGTCACAACTATGTGACCATAACAGATGGGGCAGTCCTGAAGTAAAAAAAAACCTTTGGGCTAGCTCCATTCATTATGGTCACATTGTCATGATGTCACCTCAGCATATAAAGTGTTTTTTTTAAGTTAAATACCATATATACTCGTGTATAAGCCGACCCGTGTATAAGCCGACCCCCCTACTTTTGCCCCCAAAAACTGGGAAAACTTATTGACTCGCGTATAAGCCGAGGGTGGACTCCAGCACAGGTATACAACCCCCAGCAGTGAGGTATACAGCAGCCTCCCCAGTGGTAGTATACAGCAGCAGCCCCAGTGGTAGTATACAGCAGCCCCAGAGGTATATACAGCCCCATATGCAGCCCCAGATGTATATGCAGCCCCAGAGGTATATGCAGCCCCATATGCAGCCCCAGAGGTATATGCAGCCCCATATGCAGCCCCAGAGGTATATGCAGCCCCATATGCAGCCCCAGAGGTATATGCAGCCCCATATGCAGCCCCAGAGGTATATGCAGCCCCATATGCAGCCCCAGAGGTATATGCAGCCCCATATACAGCCCCAGAGGTATATGCAGCCCCATATGCAGCCCCATAGGTATATGCAGCCCCAGAGGTATATGCAGCCCCAGAGGTATATGCAGCCCCAGAGGTATATGCAGCCCCATATGCAGCCCCAGAGGTATATGCAGCCCCATATGCAGCCCCATAGGTATATGCAGCCCCAGAGGTATATGCAGCCCCATATGCAGCCCCAGAGGAATATGCAGCCCCATAGGTATATGCAGCCCCAGAGGTATATGCAGCCCCAGAGGTATATGCAGCCCCAGAGGTATATGCAGCCCCATATGCAGCCCCAGAGGTATATGCAGCCCCATATGCAGCCCCAGAGGTATATGCAGCCCCATATGCAGCCCCAGAGGTATATGCAGCCCCATATGCAGCCCCAGAGGTATATGCAGCCCCAGAGGTATATGCAGCCCCAGAGGTATATGCAGCCCCATATGCAGCCCCATAGGTATATGCAGCCCCAGAGGTATATGCAGCCCCATATGCAGCCCCAGAGGTATATGCAGCCCCATAGGTATATGCAGCCCCAGAGGTATATGCAGCCCCAGAGGTATATGCAGCCCCATATGCAGCCCCAGAGGTATATACAGCAGCAGCAGCCCCAGCCCCAGGGCTGTATACAGCAGCAGCAGCCCCAGCCCCAGGGCTGTATACAGCAGCAGCCCCAGGGCTGTATACAGCCGCAGCCCCAGGGCTGTATACAGCCGCAGCCGCAGGGCTTTATACAGCAGCAGCCCCAGGGCTGTATACAGCCGCAGCCCCAGGGCTGTATACAGCCGCAGCCCCGGAGGTATACAGGCCCCCCATCAAGTTCCAGGGCCCCCCCCCACTTGCGCGCCAGCCTGTAAGGTAAATTCATACTTACCGGTGTCCAGTCGCGCCGCCCGCAGCTGCCGACATGACGATTCCGGGCTCCATTCAGCGTCTTCCCGCGGCTTCCTGTAGTCGCGGGCAATGACGTCATTGCCCGCGACTACAGGAAGCCGCGGGAAGACGCTGAATGGAGCCCGGAATCGTCATGTCGGCAGCTGCGGGCGGCGCGACTGGACACCGGTAAGTATGAATTTACCTTACAGGCTGGCGCGCAAGTGGGGGGGGGCCCTGGAACTTGATGGGGGGCCTGTATACCTCCGGGGCTGCGGCTGTATTTTTTTTTTTTTTTTCATATACCGTATATACTCGCGTATAAGCCGAGGGGGGACTTTTCAGCCCAAATTTTGGGCTGAAAAACTCGGCTTATACGCGAGTATATACGGTATGTGGAATGTAGTTTTATAGAAAACCATAGTGATGCACCTTACATCATTTAGAACACATTGGGGATGGTTTAATATCACAAAACAACATGACAGGTACTCTTTACAGAGGTTCTGGCACAAAGTAAATATTGATATTGGGCAGTTTTTGCTTTTAGACCAGGTTCAGACTAGCGTATGGCATCAGATGAATACGGCCTTATTCTATTTTGGCACTTTCCGAAGTATGCCCTTTTTTGGTTGCTATTTTTTAAATCTGCATTGTGGTATCAGAGATATGGGCCTTTTTACCTTTACCAAGGAACACTGCTCACAACGTAATTACGCCCATTGGCCTAAAGACTTGTCACCGAAGAACCTCTCAAGCAATGTCCCATTGTAAAAGACAATAAAAATTACCACTGAATAAAAAGGCCCTTATCTCTGGGACCTTATGGTGGACTTTTAAAAATCCAGAAAGTGGCATAATCAGGGGACCAGCTTGCGGGAAATCAAAGTTAAAACTGGCCAATTTTCCATTGGTGACAGACCCTCTTTAAAAGGGTTGTCCAGTCCCCTCCAAAAACACTTATTGTCAGGCACAGATATATAGCATATCCATGTATACACTGAAGTCAAACATCTTGATATCAAAAACTGTAACTCAAAGCCTAGTTTGGGATACTGAATGGCATAATTTACTGGTATATATATATATACTTTTTTGGGGCTGCATAATTCCTCTATATTGTAATTTTAGGTATAATCCTATGTTGATTTAAGGCTTCTGGAGCTCAATTTTTCTTTTTTTTAAATCTCCAATTATGAAGCATACCCATAAAGCATGGACATTTGAGTTTATGGCATATTATTTTTTATTTGGCTGTATAACATGTATATATATTATGGTGTTTACAGATGAACATTTATTTAGGCAAAGATTTAAATAGAGGTTTTAAATATGTAATCTGCTTTATAAATGGACAAATAATTTTAATCCATGCTGATATGCTAATTTTAATAGTATTACTATAACCATTAACTTAGCTGTGAGAATAAATCGCATTTGAATTATGATATCAGTTTTACAGAGATTTAGCCCAATAAACAATATGAGCATTGCTTTTGAGCAAATAGAGAGGAATGCAGATACATTTGAATATAGTCATTTGAAAGGAATGAATGGTAATTTGTACAATCTCTTTTATAACATTGTTTGCAATTGACAGTAAACAATCACATAAAATAATTTTAATCAAGTTGTAGTTTTTATCGATGTATGCAGCAATAAATAGTCTAAGGTTGGGTCCACATCTCGATTTTGCTTTGCGTTACAACGGATTTATTGTAAAGAAGCATAAACACCATGTAATGGATGCGTTAACCAATCCACAGCGGTTCTGTCCAGATCCGAACGATCCGGCAGATTTACCGCACCTGCTCCATCTGCCGCCTAATTGCCAACTTGTGGTACATTTGCGGCAAGCCCCTAATTATTCTCAATAGGGCTTGCAGCAATTGCGGTTTTGCCGCGATCTGGCAAATCTGGCAGTTGCAGCTGTAAAAAAAACACTATTAGGAACCTTTTTTTTTTGCTGCCGCAAGTGCCGGATCTGAGGGATCCAGCAGAACCGCACTTTCTGCGCCCAACTGCAAGCCCCATAAACAATACATGGGGCTTGCCGGATAGGTGCATCAAGTCATCTGCCAGGTTGGCCGGAATCATCAGTAAACCACTGATGTGAAAGGGACCTTACGCATGCTAAAATAGGTATGCATTTGCAAGTGTGCGTTAATTTCAATGCACAGGAAAACCCTGTCAGCAGCGTTTTCCTTGGTGTTGCAAATAACACATACTTGCAATCACATGCCTATTTTTGCATGTGTTAGTATGCCCTACCCTACCCTAACACTGTTCTCACAAAGGGCATGTGCACACAGTGCAATTTTATTACATTTTTAATGTGCTGTTTAGTGAAATTTTGTAAGGAAACTGAATCTTTACGTCAGCAAAGTCAATAGGAATTCTGAAGCTTTGTGCACATGTTACTATTCTTTCATTTGCAAATGTTGCACAGAAATTAACCTGCAGCATGTCAGTTCTTGCAGTGTTTTCACAGTGTTCTCCATCCCAAATATATGAAATATGCATGGGAAAAATGTATGCTAAAAGCAAGTCAAAAACATATAAAAAATGAATTGCATTTTTGGTGCATTTTTCAGGGGTTAATGATTTGGTGCAGTAGATTCTGCAACATGTCCACATAGTCTAACACTATTCTCACTGACACTTAGGCAATAATCTTTAGCTTATATTACATACATACTTGTTATTCACCTGTCCAGGCTCCCGCTCCAGTCTCTGCATGGTCCTTCCACAGTGGTGGGCTCCTTCTGCTCCTATACATTTTGGGTTACTATAGTTACATGAAGTGCATCTCTGATGTCACTTCCCTAGACCTTTCTAGGTTATCGTAGTTCTGAGTATTCAAGTAGTTATGCTCCTGACTAACTCTGTCCTCTGCTGCTATAAACCTCTGTAAGGGAATGCAGCATGTTAACTGTACTGTGCCCTATGCAGACCCCCATACCCAGCTGCACTGTTCCAAAGAGACATGTGCCAATAATCTAACCTTGGTGGATTTCAGTAAAATGGTGGTGGCACATAAGCAGATTAAGATCTCAGTTTGCCATTTAATTAATCTGCACATGCACTGGCTGCGGTACCATTTCCTTGAAGCTCACTGTGGACAGTGTGAGGCAGTAGCTACTTTTGAACTATAAGATGCACCCTGATTTTCCTTCCAAGTTTATGGGAATAAAAGTGAATCTTATAGTAAAAAAAATGGTACATTTCTCACTCCCAATTTTTTCTGTTAGTATACTCCTTAAATTCTGCTATAAGCACTACTGGGCCTAGTATAACCATGGGACTCTACAGCTATGCAAGTTCCTTCTACAGTACAAACACACATACAGCTTAAAATTACCAATTTTATTACCAATTTTTCTTTCTCAGTATTTATCCATTAAAAGTAAAAGGCTGCGCTAATTCCACTTCTACCTGCACTAACCTTATAAAGCATTCCCCATAATTACAATATTAATGAGTTACAAGATTACCATTGTACGATTGAACGTGAACATTATTTCTTGAGACCATAACTTTATGGAAAAGTAGTAATTGGTTTCAAGGTTCCGAAAATGTCATTCCAAAAAAAAACATAAGGTTACAGATAATGAGATAACTTTTACAGTTGTAGCAAATCCTTACATATGATAATCAGAAAAAATATTTTTAAAATCTGAAAATTACATTCTGTGTTGAGGACAGACATTTATTACTAACACTAGAGCCACATTAGCGTTGTGGCCTCCGTCCTAGGAGGTCCGCTAAAAAGCAGGATTCCGGCAGCGGTAACATAGTGTAACGCTGCCCTAACACTACCAATAGAATCCTATGGTGCATTCAAACGCCAGCAAATAAGTGCAGGAGTTTGAAGTCTCGCTCGATTTTGTAGAGCACAGGAAAACGAGACTTTCTGCATTTTCCTGTGCACTACGAAATAGCACGAGATTTCAAACTCCAGCACTTATGTACCAGCGTTTGCATGCGCTTGAGAGTCTATCACCCATAGAATTCTATTGGTAGTGTTATGGTAGTGTTACACTATGGTAAAGCTGCGTTAATATTTCTGGAATACTGATTTTTGATGGACCCCAGGACAGAGGCCACAATGCTAGTGTGGCCCTAGCCTAATACACACAGTACCAGAAATGAAATGTAGGAACCCTCACATGATGTCTAAAAAAGCAGACACATTGCAAAACATATAGAGGCATTACTAACTAGGTGGTCAGGGCTTGCACTACAAAAATGCCCCTATTTCATCAGGTCTGGGGGACTAGCTAATTTCCTCATGGAGAGGAATCTGCCTACCAATATAACTTATTCCACTTGTTTTTCTTGACAATCTTCCTTATACCATCCCACCATAGGATCTACTCTGGACCATTATCTTCTAGAACCTCAGTTTCCATTGGTCCCTACCACCAGTATTTTTTGGTAATTATCTCCACTGTTTTTTCCTCCTATATCCCCATTTTCTATCCTCATTCTTCTGTTATGCCAAAAAACCTTATCATGACCCCTCTATTTTAGATAACGTACTCTTGACACCTAACATCACAATTTATCATGATGCGTTCTCACTGTCACTTCACTCATAACCCTTGTATACATTCATACTGAAACTTAGTGTTATCCTCCCTTTTTTGTCACCATCGGGTTATCGCACACGGTGATATCACGGACACAATCACCATTTCACCTGCCTTTGATGCTTCAAATGCTGATTTTGCTTTATATTGTTTCTTTGTTAGGACCCTGAAGAAGGCCTGCGAGCCGAAACGTCGGTACATATATATTGTGTGACAAAAATAAAAATAACACGTTTTTCACTAAGACATACGTGTAGCATACATTACTCATTATTGGTGTGCCCAAGCTATACTCTTTGTCTTGGACTTCTCCTTTTTTCTGGAGCACCCACGAGAACACGTGAGCCTTCCATACTCCTATCAATAAAGAGCAAGGCAGACATGCTTTCTGCATTGCACCAAATCTTTCCAACTAAGTGTGATAGATGTCCATTCTCCGTGGATGCAAGTTCAAGATGCCGGACAGGAGGTTGCTCACACCTGAAGTCTGTCTGGAGTAGGTGTTCATCCTACTGTGTGTCCTCCGAAATCTAAGACAGACACACTTTGATTTATGGCAGTTGCCATTTTTAAAATCCTAACAAACCAAGGGATATAAACTGGTACAAATCATTATGCAGTCAGACTCTTTTCTGGCCCGTTCATAAAACTACATGAATATTCCCTGCTTTCTGCTCCCATCCTCTCTTCCAGCATATGTGATTATGTGATTGGATTTAGTCAGACAGCTGTATTCCTGCAATCCTCAGACTGGCTGTCTACTCTCCTAATCAAAGTTTGACAGCTGCAAGTGTAGTGTAAAAATAGATAAATAGTTTTGAAAAATTATTTGGGTCCCCCTCTTTTTTCTTAAGCAGCCAAGGTAAACTGTCAGCTAGAGGCTGTTACCAGGCTGAGAAGGGGCCCATGTGCATGGCCTTTCCCTGTCTAATATCAGCCAGCAGCTTTCTAATTTACCTTGGCTGGTTAGGCATAAATAGAGGGGACCCGACAGCCTAAATAAATAAATAAATAATTGAAAAAATTGGCATGGAGTTCCCCCATTTTTCTCATTCAGCACAGATAAAACAGACAGAGGTGGACATCTATTACCAGGATGATACGATCTATGGTTATTGGACCCTCCAAACTAAAACATAAACAGCATGCAATCACCTCAGAATTTGGGGCATAACATTGGATGTGCCAACTCTGACACTTTTTCTGACTCATCCTGATTGACCTGGTGTGGTGGTAAATAGGGTGATATATGGAGCTAATGATGGCTGTAATTTATCAAAAATCACAGATGTCATCAAACCCTGGGTTAGTAATGAAGTGGGGTCTATGAGACATCCCTATTACTAACCTTGTAAGTCAAAACAAATAAACACAAACATTTATTTAAAATAATAAACACAGACACCATCTTATAGCCACTTATTAACCCTAAAACACTCCCACAAGGTTGACTGACGTCTCATTTTACGGGAAATACAGTAGGTAAAATTGTCCTGCTTGTACCCCCATTTTGCTTTCTGCAACCTCTTAGCCCTTACTATCACCATTTTACAGCAATTTTACCACAATTTATTTCGAGTCCCCATTTACTTATATAAGTTTCAGGATATGAGCTCAAATTCAGGTTAAATTTTGTCCCAAACCAGACTGTTTTTTTACATCTGGCCAACTCAAACTTCCATGGCTTTGCTTATCTCTAGTGTTAGTATACCCCATAAAATCCAAATGAAATACACTTCAATTTTTGGGTGTAATGTGAAAAAATGAAGAAAACTTCTCAGGTATGGATACAATTTTAAAGCACTGTATAAATGTAACTATCAGAATAGGCCCACGGACAGGTTCCCAGTCATCTGATTCTGCAGCCAGTAATATAGAGTACATCGCAAACGTAGTAGAAAGCAAACAAAAGCATAAAACTAAGTTTGAAAGCATTTATGAGTTAAAAAAGTCCCCAAAAGTGTCCATATAATCTAAGGAATAAAATTGAAAAGATATTTAATAATGATAGTTATGATGACGAAAATGACTATAACTATTATTATTATAAAAAATATAATATACAATTTTATATAAGTATATACAGCAATATATTTAAACTATTAAACTAAAAATGTTCTCTATATAGATTTTTTTTGTATATATTTGTCAACTATTTTATGTCATCTGAAATAATCCCATTTCTTTGTTTTCATTTGTCACTTCTTTTCAGTTTAATGAGCTGTTGCCCTACATCAAATGTACTTTGTACAGCATCATTTCAGATTTCACTTGTTTTGCCATAGGTGTTTTTGTGAAAAAGGTCACTTTAGAACTATAGACACCTGAAGACATCATGTGTCATTAGGTTACTGTAGCTATTTCTTTTGAGTTTTTGCCTGGCTAATGTTTTATTTTAAGTTACAACTTTCCAATTCATTATTTTACAGGTATCAAAATTGTAAACTGGTTTGTTTGTAGGCATGAATGAAAACAAACAAAGCCCTCATGGTGAGGCAGTAGATAACAAAAAAATGGCACCAATATTATACTCATTACAAAGTACGCAGCTCCTTCAGTTCAATCTAAGGGTGTTGGCAGAAGCTCTCCTGTATTTTTTTTTTAACACATATTGAAATGTTTGATGGTGCATGATTACATCTTAAAAGCATAATGAGACCTATGCAGTCTTCTTTTTCTTTCTGTATTCTTAACTATTTCAGGACTACCCATGGACTTTAATTGTCCAAGTCGTCCTTACTCTATTCTGCAAAGACATTCTAAGGCTGGGGTCAGACTGACGTTCTTTTGCTATTTTAACGACATGCGCTTAAAACTTTGAAGTTTTCCCAGAAGCGCGTTAAAGCTATGCGCTTCGGGAGAACGCTTGCCCCTAGTTACCCCATGTTTTCCATGGTTATCAGACACACAAAAAGCTGCTCAGACTGCGCTTTAAGAAAAAGACAAGAGAGAGATCGTGCTTTAGTGATCCGGGCTACTGTCCCACCGTACCTGAATAAATGCCAGGGAAGCCAATAGTATGCAAGCTGCTGTTTTATTCCATTAGTATTTCCATCCAATACGTTTCGGTACAGACCTTGTACCTTCCTCAGGGATTTGAGGTACAAGTACAAGGTCTGTACCGAAACGTGTTGAATGGAAATACTAATGGAATAAAGAAGCAGCTTGCATACTCTTGGCTTCCCTGGCATTTATTCACGTACGGTGGGACAGCAGCACGGATGACTAAAGCACGATCTCTCTCTAGTCTTTTTCTTGGATACATCATCACTGTTACGTGGGAGTGCAGATCCATCAGCAGCTGTTTGAGCTAATTAACCAGTTGTGGGGAAATACAACTGGATCAGGTGAGAACATACACCTATGACGGTACTACCTTATCCATAAAACGATAAGATCCATTTGCACCTCTTTGTCTCCCCCTTTTTTCTTTGTACAGACTGTGCTTTAGTTGAGCGCACAGAAAACGTTGCAGGCAATGTTTATGTGCTGGTATTTGCATGCGCGGAGTCTGTCACCTATAGGATTCTATTGGTAGCGTTAAGGCAGCGTTACACTATGGTAATGCTGTGTTATGCTGCCAAAATCCTGCTTTTTGACGGGCTCTCCATTACAGAGGCAAAAATGCTAGTGTGGCCCTAGCTTAAGAGGTCTGCCCTCTCTCTTCCTGCTCTGCAGTGATCGATATGATCAGTGCATAACTGGAGAGGGAGTTTGCCGGGAGCTGAATGGACAAAAACCGAGCTGCTGAAATACCTTCCAACTATTTAGCTTCAAGACCTATGAGGTCACATGACCCTAAAGTCCCTAGAGTTAACTATCTGAAAGGCCATTTAGCAGTGCAGGACTTGCCTCTATTCAGGAACTGTTTCAAAGTATATTGTGTATGTGTGTGTGTGTACAAGAGAGACTGCAAGGTGTGGTAAGGTAAAGTGTGTGCATATGTACTTGTGGCAGAGCTGTATGTGTTTATATGTGCATGTGTGGCGCCCCTGAGGCTAGGCGCCACAGGGTAGTATTACACTTGAATATAAAAATGTGTTTTTCCTTGTAAGTTGCTAGTTCAGGGTTTAAACCTTATGGAGTCTATTTTTAGCACTCACTTAGGACCGCACCACTTAGAGTAGGGGGAACTGGTAATATGGTAGGTTCCACAGAGTGGGGGCGGAGCTTAGGACTGAGTAAGAGTAACAGTTGACAGTTTTACCTGAGTCGGTGCTGGGAAGGCAGACAGAGTGGTCAGGCCTGGCAGCCCAGCTGAGAGGAGGGTGCCCAAACTTTATGTGGGGACCCAGGACAGATGGCAACAGGCCAGGGCTGGTAGGAGCCAGCTGGTCATGTTGAGGGGACACCGGTGACACGGACAACCGAGGCAGCCAGGAGTTCATCCCTGACTGCAAAGCCGACGAGCTGCAGGCCCAACAGAACCGGGTTGCTGACAGCCCACAAAGGTACCTCACCCCTCATGCCCAAAAGACGGTCCTACACTAGTGAAGGAAGACTAAAACCTGGTGTCAGGTGGGAAACGTGTGCGTTCCTGCTGTTCACATTTGGACCGGTATAAGTCTAGCTAAGCCTACTAGATACAGACTGCAGGACTGGCGGGTGAGCTCTTCAAAGGTGGGAAAGACTGAAAGATCTAGAGAAAGTAATAGACCCTGGAAGACTAAGAAAGAACATCTAATGACTCCATAAGAAAAACCCTGAGTTGGCAACAACACCATGAAACCAAATTGTACCGTGTTTTGTTATGCCATCAGCTGGTACCGAGTAAAGCAAAGTTAAACTGGAACTGTTTCTGTTATTCTTCCTGCTGCAGCCCAGAGGACTTAACATTATCAACATCAACAGCAGAGGGGTAAGAACTGCACCACCATTTACCATCACTGTCCTCCCTCACCGTCTCACCATCATAGCTGCCCTGAGGTAAAGCTCTACCAGTGGGGAGCTGTACCACACACTGCTGCCCCCTTCATCACCTCAGTGGCCGACTGGCAGCGCCGGTACCATCTTACCGGACTCTACAGGTGGCGTCACGTTCCCCTGTAAATAACCCCTTTAACCCCCACCATTTTACCATCAACAACTGGTATAATTGATCGCCAGGGCACGGCACCGGGGGTCCCGACCATCCGTGATTCCCCACACAGTAGCCCCGGTGTCCGAGTCCCTCATCCACCCTAGCTCTGGTCGAATCACATGTAACAGATCTATGTATCTATATGTGCATGTAGTTTGCATCTAGCAGAGCTGCGTGTATTTATATGTGCATATAGCAGGGATATGTGTCTATTTGTGCATGTAGTTTGCATGTAGCAGAGATGTGTAAGTTTCTATGTTCATGTAGCAGAACTGTGTGTGTTTAAATGTGAATGTAGCAGATATATGTGTCTACATGTGCATGCATTTTACATTTAACAGAGCTGTGAGTGTGTCTATATCTGCATATATTTTGCATGTAGCAGAGCTGTCTATTTGTAAAATACACACTAAAATAAGACACTATTAATAGATTTATTAACTCAATTTTCTACCTTAGTACATTAAAATTAGTGCTAATGCCCCCTCTACTTTACAACACCAAATGTTTTCTATTTTCTTCTGTCTAAACCTGGGGAGTGTCTTATGGTAAAGAGCGTCTTGTAGTCTGAAAAATATGGTAAACCAAAATAAAAATAAAACGTTAGTTTGAAATGTTGTTTCCAGCCCTGCCCTTATTGAAAACAATTATGTCAAGCATATAAAAAATATTTCTGTAGAAAGGGGAACATATTTTAAAATTGTTTTGATTATAAATATAAAAAACAAAGTTTCTGTCTTAAGTCAAAGCTAAGGTCAAATGATGTCCGCGTAAATCTGAGAAAATTATTATGGTACTCATAGACTTATATTGAGAAGTGTATAATATATCAACACTGGAGCTAGTCTAGAAAGGTTTGACCAATTTTATTTGGTTGTTGCTGCTAGAAAGCTTTTGGGGGCTTACCGTGCTTTGACCCCTAGAACTTTTAATTAAACATTAATTATAATAGCCCATCGCATACATTAGCATTTTATCCAATGGCATTACTCAGAATAACGTGAATTAAAATACCACCAACCTATTCTTGGCTAACCATTAACCGGATGTTTATTAAACTTAAAATCTGATCTGATATTCCAATCTTATTAAAAACAATTTAAAAAATATAAAAAATTATAATATGACCGTTGTTATTCTGTATAATATAGCTTAAAATAATCAAATATTCTTAGTGAAGTGCAAATTTGCATATTTGCAAATATTCTTAATAATTCTGTTCTGTTCTTCAGCTGTCACATATCGCAGAACAGAACAGAATTATTAAGAAAATTGGATTATTTTAAGATATATTATACAGAATAACAAGGTCACATTTTAATTTTTTATATTTTTTAAATAGTTTTTAATAAAATTGGAATATCAGATCAAATTTTAAGTTGAATAAACATCCTGTTAATGGTTAACCAAGAATAGGTTGGTGGTATTTTAATTCACGTTATTCTGAGGGATGCCATTGGATAAAAGGCTATGGGCTGTTATAATTAATGTTATATTAAGAAGTGCTCTCTGGCTTGCCCAGCAAACACTGGAGTCATCCAGCAGATCACAACCAGCAGATTACAACCGGAATGGTGCTGAGAACAGAAGAAGAGAGTGACTGATAATATATTACAAGGGGCATGGAATATGCATTAGTAATATCACACCAGGAGTTAAGTGAAAAAAATAAATCACTCTAGACTATTCATCCTTTAAGGGTGCAGGCACACTGGCATGAAACACGCATGAGTGCAATGCGAGAAAAACTCGCATTGCACTCGGACCAATGTTAAATAATATTTAAGGTCAGATTGTTGCGTTTATCCTCCGCTGAACTTGCATTGCAAGTGGAAGAAAAACTTGTACCCAGACAGCACACTGTGCGAGTCTGTAGCATGTGTTTTGTCTTGCTGGTAAAAGTTAGAATGGATACAATATCTAGATCGGGCTTATTAGTGTCCCACTGCTACTTCCAAGGCCGCCTATTAAGTTAATTGCATATTCACTGCATTGTCAGACAAACAGCCAATCACAGTTGCTCATAATCTATGAGGGCCTCTGTGATTGGCTGTTGTAGTCAGACTGGATTTCCACAATCTGGACAGTGATTCTGCTTTGTTACCATACACATCACTGTATGGCAACCAACCTGCCATCATAGGGCGTTAAATAAATAAAATAATAAAACACATGGGGAGTAGCAGCATTTTTTAGGTCCAGCCCAAAGAAAGCAGACAACTGCGAGCTGCCACCCTCAGCTGCCTAATTTACCCTTGACTGGCAAAAACAATGTGTGGGATCTGCCCTATTTTTAATTGCCAGCCAAGGTAAAACTAGGCAAATGAGGGCTGGTATTCTCAGCAGTGTGAGGGCCCATTGTTTTAGCCAGCCCCATGCTAAAGAATAGCAGCCCTCAGCCGCCCCAGAAAATGGCGCATTTATAAGAAGCGCCATTTGCAGGCGCCTTTTCAGGCTCTTCCAGCGGCTCTGGTGGTGGGTGGAACGCTGGGTAATAAGGGGTTAATACTAGCTTTGTTTTACCAGCTGGTATTAGGTCCGAGATTCTTAATGTCAGGCCAAGTTAGACCCGGACATTAAGAATCTCCAATAAAGAGTTAAAAATAGACACTGCACAGAGTGAAAAATATTTATTAGACATAAAGAGGTAGGCACACTTAGGGACTCCATTTGTCTTACCCCACGCAACCCTCCAACGATCCTGGTGTTCTGTCTTCTCCTTGAAATGATGCATCTCTGCTACATCACACAGCAGGGGGTGAACGTCCAATCTTGTGCTGTGTGATTAGTAAATGAGACTGTGGGTGTTAAGTGGTGACATCACCGCTGATCCTGTTGCCATAGTAACCAAATAAGCAGTTCCTATAGCAAGCAAGAGCAGCGGCGAAATCACGGTGGCTTATGAATGAGCTAACTCATACATAAGCTGCAGGGGTTAACTCCGTGCTTACTCATAACAGCAGCGCCGATAAGAAAGGAGCTAACTCTGCTGTGACCGCGGCTGCTCTATGTGCCGCTTATACCACATATACTTTTTTAACCCTTTATTGGAGATTCTTATTGGCTGGATCTAACTTGGCCTGACATTAAGAATCTGGGGCTTAATACCAGCTGGAAAAACAAAGCTGGCATTATCCCCTTATTACCCAGCATGCTACCTGCTACCAGGGCCACTGGAAGAGACTGGTAAGGGGCCTGGAAATAGTGCTTCTTATAAATCCGCCATTTTCAGGGGCGAATGAGGGTTGCTATTCTTTAGCGTGGGGGTGCCTAAAACAATGGGCCCTCACCCCACTGAAAATACCAGCCATCAGTGGCAATTAAAAATAGGGCAGAGGCCACATATTGTTTCTTTGCCAGCAAAGGGTAAATTAGGCAGCTGAGGGTGGCAGCTCGCAAGTGTCTGGTTTTATTGGGCTGAACTAAATATGCTGCAAATCCCCACGCATTTTGTTATTTAATTATTTATTTATTTAACACCCTATGATGGCAGGTTGGTTGCCATACACTAATATGTATGGTAACCAAGCAGAATCACTATCCAGATTGTGGAAATCCAGTCTGACTACAACAGCCAATCACAGAAGCTCTCACAGACCGTGAGCTTCTGTGATTGGCTGATTGGCTGACAGTGCAGTGAATATGCAATCAGCTTAATAGGCGGCCCAGGAAGTAACAGCTGGAGACTGTTAAGCCTGATCTAGCTATTCTATCTAGCTACTCTTTTCTCATTTTATACAGCATGAGAACGACCATGTTAAAAACGCACTGCACACTGACCACACTCACACTACAGTAACTCCACACTCATTGCTCTCGCATCACACACGCACCACATTCACACCACACTCACAGGACTACCATACGGAAAGCACTCGCATGACTGTCATGCATCAAAAACGCCCTGATTTTCACACATGCTAATGTGCCTCCACCCTCAATAAGAGTGTCAGGAGATCATCATGCGTTTTTTCCTCACCTAGCATCTATATATCATGCAAGTGCTATGCAAGTGTGTGTTTCTTTTTCTCATAGGCCTGTTTCACATCTAAGGATGTTGTGTGTTTTACCACTAGAAACGCATATAAAATGCTTGCGTTATTGCCCCCATTGATTTAAATGGGAACGCATGTAAAAACGCATGTAAAAACGCATACAGAACGCATGCGTTTTTGCCAACGCAGCCCAAAACGTCTTCCCCGACGTCTTCCCCGATGTTTTGGGCAGTGTTGGCAAAAACGCATGCATTTTGCGTTTTTGAAAACGCACATGCGTTTTGCATGCGTTTTTACATGCGTTTTTACATGCGTTCCCATTGAAATCAATGGGGGCAAAAACGCTAGCGTTTTATATGCATTTTTAACAGTAAAAATGCCTAAAACCCAAATTTAGCAAAACACACACCAACCTTAAATGTGCAACCACCTTTATTACCCCTATTAGCATTTGTATGTCATGCTAATACTATGTGACTGTGACTGGTTTCACACTGCAGTTTTTTTCCCTGAGCAGGTTCCATCTGGATTATGTGCCAAAACCAGGAGAGGAACTTGCAGAGAAAAAGTATAAGGCTAGGGTCTGCCCCTAGCCTGGCGGATGTGCCTGAAAATTAGAAAATTTCGGGCTCAGCGCATAGCGTTACCAGCAAGTAGCGCTATGCGCCGCCTATCTATTGATCCCTATGGCAACCGGACGCTTACTGAAGCAGCGTTTCCTGTGTGCTCTGCAAAAGTGTATATCCGGGAGATCTCTGTGGATCCGGAGGCTGCGGTAAGCGTCCAGTTGCCATAGAGATCTATTGCTTGGATCAGATAGTTTTACCTGCTGGTAACGCTCTGCGCTGAGGCAGAAAATATCTATGTATTTCCTGGATCCGCCAGGCTAGGGGCAGACACAGGTCTGACCACAACACGAAAAACAGTCAAACAAAAGTGTAAAATACTCTGTTGTAAAGAAAACAGTAAAAAGCAAGTGCAGCTAGAAAAGTAGTTAAAACAGAGTATTTAGTTGATACATTTTTTGCAAAAAATGTACACCAATCCCTCTACCTCTTCACGGTAACCCTTGTCAGAGCAGTCCCTATCTGTTGCATTCAAAAACCTGACCATGTGTGTTGGTACCTATATGAGCACGATCCAGACAGGTCCAAGGTCTGACATGGACTGAGTGCCGAAGACGGCTTTTTATGTGCAGGGCTCATGGGGGAAGGATGGGAGGTTCCCCTATCTTTTCTTTACAACAGAGTATTTTACACGTTTGTTTGACTGTTTTTTGTGCTTCAGTCTTTTGGTGGTGTGAACGCTGTTCTACAGACACGTTCACTGTGTGCATGGCTCATTAGTTTTTTGTCTAGCAGGTCTGACCCTAGCCTAATTGAAAGATTGACACCTGTTCTGAGTTTTGGAGACACTTCTGGTTTTGGCACACAAAGGCCAGGATCAACTGTTTTTGCCTTAAATACCGTATATACTCGTGTATAAGCCGAGTTTTTTCAGCCCAAAAATTGGGCTGAAAAGTCCCCCCCTCGGCTTATACACGAGTCACTATACGGGTTGAGTGAGGTGGGGGCTCTGTCCGGGTGCTGGGGAGGCAGGAGGAGGCGGGGGGAGGCTGCTGTATGAGCGGCCCCGTCACGTGGGGCCGCTCATTACATATGCACTGCATCCCCCTGTCAATCAGCGCCAGGGGGAGCAGTGCATATAGGTAGATAATTCCCCCCATAAATGCTGGCACACGTCCCCCCTGTTGTAAGGCCCCCCCTGCTGAATACTTACCATCCCTGGTCTTCAGCAGCACCCCGGCGCCGGTCCTCTGTGCTCCGGTCCTCCGCGATCCCGTCCTCTGTGCTCCGTTCCCCGGCTGTATCATGTGACCAGCCGCGTTGCAGACACGATGACGTCATTGCTTCTGCGACGCGCGGGGAACCCGGATGCAGCCGTGGAGCGGAGCACAGAAGACGGGATCGCGGAGGACCGGAGCACAGAGGACCGGCGCCGGGGTGCTGCTGAAGACCAGGGATGGTAAGTAATCAGCAGGGGGGGGCCTTACAACAGGAGGGGACGTGTGCCAGCATTTGTGTGGGGCTGCTGTATATAGGGGCTGCAATACCACTGGGGCTGCAATACCACTGGGGCTGCTGTATATAGGGGCTGTATACACCACTGGGGCTGCAATACCACTGGGGCTGCTGTATATAGGGGCTGTATACACCACTGGGGCTGCAATACCACTGGGGCTGCTGTATATAGGGGCTGTATACACCACTGGGGCTGCAATACCACTGGGGCTGCTGTATATAGGGGCTGTATACACCACTGGGGCTGCAATACCACTGGGGCTGCTGTATATAGGGGCTGTATACACCACTGGGGCTGCAATACCACTGGGGCTGCTGTATATAGGGGCTGTATACACCACTGGGGCTGCAATACCACTGGGGCTGCTGTATATAGGGGCTGTATACACCACTGGGGCTGCAATACCACTGGGGCTGCTGTATATAGGGGCTGCTGTATACACCACTGGGGCTGCAATACCACTGGGGCTGCTGTATATAGGGAGTGCAATACCACTGGGGCTGCTGTATATAGGGGCTGCTGTATACACCACTGGGGCTGCAATACCACTGGGGCTGCTGTATATAGGGGCTGCTGTATACACCACTGGGGCTGCAATACCACTGGGCTGCTGTATATAGGGGCTGCAATACCACTGGGGCTGCAATACCACTGGGGCTGCTGTATATAGGGGCTGCTGTATACACCACTGGGGCTGCAATACCACTGGGGCTGCTGTATATAGGGAGTGCAATACCACTAGGGCTGCTGTATATACCACTGGGGCTGCTGTATATCATACTGCTGGGGCCTGTATACCACTGCTGGGGGCTGTATACCTGTGCTGGGGTCCACCCTCGGCTTATACGCGAGTCAATAGATTTTCCCAGGTTTTGGGGCAAAAGTAGGGGGTCGGCTTATACACGGGTCGGCTTATACACGAGTATATACGGTACGTTTTTGGCATAATTTTTCTCTTTTTTTTCAAAGTCCAAAAACACATATGCGTTAACGCATGTGTGTGTGTGTTTTTCAAAAAACTCATGTGTTTTGTGCAGCATCCCAAAAAAACGCTGCTAGCAGCATTTTTGGGTGCATAAAAAAAACGAATGCTTTTTTAACATGGAGCCCTATGGGAGACGCATGCATTAACGCATGGTACATATAGGCACCTGTGTTAACGCATGTGTTAACGCATGTGCGTTTTTAATGAAAAAAATGACTAAGTCAAAAAATTTCCAAAAAATGTCCAGGACCCCAGGGGACATTATTGGCACCCTTAGAAAAAAACAATCCGTTTTTCTAAGGGCTTAAAAAAGCGGATGGGCATGTGTGACCCTGGCCAAACTGGAGGGACACTGATCAGGGGAAAAAACTGCAGTGTGGAACCAGCCTGTGCTTTTTTTCTAGGCAACTTTACTGGCTGAGAATCTGGGTGATTTTTTTCATACGCATGTTTGAACATACCTTTATGCTGCAATGCAACACAACAATGCAGTCTGCAACATGTGAATGCAATGTAAATGTTTCTGACCATGCTTTCTCCAGAAGCAGCATACCAACTTTTTAAAAGCAAAACTCCAAATTTAAAAAATTTGTATAAATTGCACTGTTTACAAGAATTTGTGCAAATTACTATCTTTTAAAGCTTAGTTTATGCAAAAAGAATGGATTTAAATTCTTAATAAATGTGGGTTATTATCTTTAACCCATTCACCCCCGGGGCAATTTTCCATTTTCCTTTTTTTCCTACCTTTCTTCCAAGAGCCATCATTTTTTTTATTTTTTTGTCATTATAGACATATGAGGGCTTGATTTTTGCGGGACGAGCTGTAATTTTGAAGAAAATTATTTATGTTACGAAATAGTGTACAGGACAATGTAAAAAAAGTTTTTATTTTTTTTTCTATATTTTACTTTGCCCACCAGAGGGCATCACTGTGTCACTATCTGATCGCTTACCCTGTGTTTGGATAGGCTACAGCCCATCCGAACATAGGGAAAATGATCACTCCCTGCCGATGATGTCACTGAACCATCACAGGCAGGTAGTGATTAAGGACAGCTTCCAAAGTCATTATGGGATCCCGGACTGTCCAGATAATGCATGGAGGTCCCGTGATCGCATAATGGGACCTCTGAGTGGCACAATCCCTGCTGTGGGGTTTTGGATTGCCCTTTTCAGTGACTGACAGAACGATCCAAAGGGTTAACACCACCGATTGGATCATTGATCTGATTGGTGGTGTAAACTACACATCTCAGCTAATGCCATCAGCTGTGATGTGGTGGAGAGAATGCAAGCTCAGAGCGTGTACTATTACACCCTTGGTCGTGAACGTGTTAAAAAAAAGTTAAGGCTTTTGGAACATTGGAATAAAAAAATTAAATATAAACAAAATGCGGCATCTCAAGGCAAAAACTGGTTGAATCCATAAGTGGGTAAGCCTTTTTAAAATATTTGAAAACAATTTTAGGTTAGGCCACTTTCACATAGGCGTTTTTATGAAAATCTTCGGCCTGACGGCCACACTTGTGGCTCACCTGCGGCAAGTCCCATGCATTGTCTATGGAGCTTGCAGTCTGGCACGGCAAGTGCGGTTCTGCCGGTTGCGGCACTTGCGGTTGTGAGAGAAAACCGCCTGATTTATATAACTTCATCGCTTTACTTATTAGGTTATCAGTTGTGTGTTGCTTTTGGAAAAACAGGAACCTTTAAAGGGAACATATATTTTTTAAAACAGAATCTGATCCGCAGGATGATTGTTATAGACTGAAGGAACTAATTGGATTGATGTAGATTAATGTACATTTCTTACAGAAAAGTTTAATCAAAATTAGAATTTTACTAATATAAAACCTTGGTGTTTGAATGCTAAGGAATCCAGAGGACAGTCCGGTACAGTGAATGAAAGGCTTTCCTATAATCTTGTGCATTTTCAGACAACTGTCAATCACAGGGTAGAGCCTCCCATTTGACTCCTACACAAACACCAGAGATTTTAATGAATAAAATACAAGTTTTACTGAATCTTTTCTGATAAACCTATAACTCGTTCTGCTCAGCCTCTCCTTTTCAATCCGTATTATCCACACATTGAGCTGCATGTACATGACAGATTTCTGTTAAAAAAAAAATGTGCAAGTCTAAGAATGTCAAGATCACCTTCACCTTCTGTTTAGATCTATGAGCCGATGTTCAATATGTAAGTATGATGGTAACTGGCACCAAAACATGTCTATATCATTTTAAATAAAGGTGTAGAATACCTTAACTTAGAATTTAGTATTTTTTTGTACAGTTCATGTTCATCAGGCTTGTCTATAATCTTATTGAATACTACATTGTAATATCTAGATAAGTAGTGTCAAAGAAAATGTAATTAATAATTTTGGGTTTAAGAAATCATGCTTATATAACTAGAAAATGTTATTAGTGACTATACCAAGATGCTAAAGACCTTGAACTCGGTTTGCCTTATAACTCAGAAGAGAGCATACCACTTTCTTTCCTGACTGCGCTGCCTGCTGTCACAATCTACAGTATATCTGTGCCATTCACTGGTGGATACAACCTTTTGGGTCATTACTTAAGGATTTCCTGCAGCAAAATCCATCAACTTACTGTACAGGTCTCTGACAAACAAAAGATATTCACTAAGCTCTGTTTGTCACCAGCCACTGCTAGCAGGACTTGCTGTACTGGAACATTCCAACATCTTTTCCTTTTATTCCTGTCCTGAATATTTTGTAGCACCCTCTTACATTTCAGAGGCTTTCACCTATGAAAGCTTTTCCACAATAAGTGTAACTTGTCAAAGGGGAAATGTACATTTCTTTGTAACAGAAATATATTTCCTACTCTCTTAGCATTCGACTTTGGTATTAGCAAAGGCTGCAAGTATAAAAATACTCATATTTAGCAGTAAGTGCCACAAAAATTGACAGACCCACTCCCAATTTTTCTTTTTTAAGACATTGTACTCACTGAAAATTTATGTTCCAAAATAGTATTATATATGAGCCCCAAAAGACATTAATAGAGGTTTTTTTATAGTCATGTGAACATACAAAATATTAAAGAAAAACTCAGACTTTTCCTTTGCTTTTGGCACATACAATGCTTAACCCCTCTACCACCCAGCCTATTTTGACCCTAAAGACATTGCCATTTTTTGCAATTCTGACCAGTGTCCCTTTATGAGGGTATAACTCTGGAACGCTTCAAAGGATGCTAGCGATTCTGAGATAGTTTTTTGGTGACATATTGGGCTTCATGTTAATGGTAAATTTAGTTCTTTGCACTTGTTGACCCTTTTGCCTTCACTCTGCAGTCCAGCTCACCCCAAACAATCTTGATAGGGTTCAGGTCTGGTGACTGTGGAGACCAGGGCATCTGGCGGAGCACCCCATCACTCTCCTTCTTATTCAATTAGCCCTTACACAGCCTGGGGGTGTGTTTGGGGTCATTGTCCTGTTGAAAAATAAATGATGGTCCAACTAAACACAAACCAAATGGAATAACATGCCACTGCAAGATGCTGTCGTAGCCATGCTGGTTCAGTATGCCTTCAATTTTGAATAAATCCCCAACAGTGTCACCAGCAAAGCACCCATACACCATCAGACCTCCTCCTCCATGCTTCACGGTGGGAACAAGCATGTAGAGTCCATCCGATCACCTTTTCCGCGTTGCACAAAAACATAGTGGTTGGAACCAAAGATCTCAAATTTGGACTCATCAGACCAAAGCACAGATTTCCACTAGTCTAATGTCCATTCCTTGTATTCTTTAGCCCAAACAAGTCTCTTCTGCTTTTTGCCTGTCCTTAGCAGTGGTTTCCTAGTAGCTATTTTACCATGAAGGCCTGCTGCACAAATTCTCCTCTTAACAGTTGTTGTAGAAATGTGTCTGCTGCTTGAACAATGTGGCATTGACCTGGTCTCTAATCCGAGCTGCTGTTAACCTGCGATTTCTGAGGCTGGTGACTCGGATGAACTTATCCTCTGCAGCAGAGGTGACTCTTGGTCTTCTTTTCCTGGGGCGGTCCTCATGTGAGACAGTTTCTTTGTAGCGCTTGATGGTTTTTGCAACTGTACTTGGGACACTTTCAAAGTTTTTCCCAATTTTTCGGACTGACTGACCTTCATTTCTTAAAGTAATGATGGCCACTCGTCTTTCTTTACTTAGCTACTTTTTTCTTGCCATAATACAAATTCCAACAGTCTATCTAGTAGGACTATCAGCTATGTATCTACCAGACTTCTGCACAACACAACTGATGTTCCCAACCCCATTTATAAGGCAAGAAATCCAACTTATTAAACCTGAAAGGGCACACCTGTGAAGGGAAAACCATTTCCAGTGACTACCTCTTGAAGCTCATCAAGAGAATGACAAGAGTGTGCAAAGCAGTAATCAAAGCTAAAGGTGGCTACTTTGAAGAACCTAGAATATAAGACATATTTTGAGTTGTTTCACACTTTTTTGTTAATATTTAATTCCACATGTGTTAATTCATAGTTTTGATGCCTTCAGTGTGAATCTACAATTTTCATGGTCATGAAAATAAAGAAGAATCTTTGAATGAGAAGGTGTGTTCAAACGTCTGGTCTGTACTGTATGTATATATATATATATATATATATATATATACACATATACTGGTAAAGAGACATAGTACATTTTAGAGTGTTCTCACAACGTGCAGTTTACTGATGGTAGAGGACTTTATATATTTTAGGTAAACTGCCATATGGTCAGTATGTCAGCACAATGTGCCTTTACGTAACAGTGGTTATATTATCAAAAAAAATGTATGTTGTTTAAACATTTGCAGAAAATCAATGATAATAATAGAGAGCCCTATACAGCATACCAGTATTTATATTGCCATTTGATCAGTCAGTCTGCAATGTGTGTGTATACAGGTATGCCAAAATTGGATAGGCCTTCTGAGTAAGATTAACTCTGAAACGTGCGTCGGGCATGGAATGGTTCTTACACAGGGTGATACAGTACCTACTAGCAGGATCAATATACAGGCACAATATATACATTAGGTGAGTGATATATTTTCTTATAATGACACTAAATAGACTTAAGTATATGGGTCAGGGTTGTCAATAGGTAGCAGCAGTAAGTGACTCTATACCCTAAGATATATATATATATATACTAGTAAAAAGGCCCGATGCAATTGCATCGGGAGCAGGGTGAAATGAATTGTGTGTATACAGGCGGGCCAGTGGGTAGCAGAGTATACAGGGGGCTCTGTGGGTAGCAGAGTATACAGACGGCTCTGAGGGTAGGAGATTATACA